>WNHD01000656.1:0-50464 GCA_011057455.1 Ganaspis sp. Gsp50
TACATAATTTAAAGTATTTTAAAGTATTTTAAAGTATTTTAAAGCATTTTAAAGTAATTTTAAGTAAATTTAAATATTTTTAAACATTTTAAGTGTCTTTTAATATTTTGCAGTATATTCAAGCGTTTTCAAAGGTTTTAAAATATAGTTTTTCAAAATGTTTTAAAAGGAATTAAAATGCTTCAAGGGTACTTCAAAATACTTCAAAATACTTCAAAATATTCAAAGATACTTCAAAATACTTAAAATGGTTTTAATATTTAAAATAACGACCATGAGTAATTTAAATTCTATAGAAAATTACTTTTTTAAAATTTTTGAATATCGCTGTTTTATTCTTTGTTTTTTCTTCATTTAAAAATCCCCTTTTTGTGGAAGAAAATCCCCTTTTTTAAAATTGAAAATCCCCTTTTGCACCTAAAATTGAACGATAAAACGATTGTGATCCCTGCTTATTTTATCGCAAAATAAGATATAAAAAATATAATTTAAAATTTATATACATTTTTTATATTTTCAGTTAATTGAGAAAGAAGGAGTTGAAAGTTTAACGAGAGCAGAATTACAGCAAGCCTGCAGAGCCCGCGGTATGCGAGCTTACGGAATGCCGGAAAACAAGTTGAGAGAACAACTGTCTCAGTGGCTTGATTTGAGTTTGGTGAAAAAGGTGCCACCTTCCTTGCTGTTACTTTCGCGAGCTCTTATGGTTCCTGAAGCTACACCAATGTCGGATAAGCTGAAGGCTACGATTTCTGCCCTTCCAGACGATGTGGTTGCACGTACCAAGGGTGCGATTGGTGAGAAAGAAGGCAAATTGGATCACCGAACCAACATAGAAATCATTAAAATAGAAGAAAAACGAATTGAGGAGGAAAGACAAGAACAGAAAGAGAAGGAAGAGAAAGAAAGCATACCACAACCAGCTGTTTTAGTATCGGATACTAAATCCGATGAAATAACGAAAACTGATGTCAAGGTCATTGAACAAGCTTTGGATTCAATCGGAAAGGTATTTTATTTCTTAAGATTTATTTTTATGTATTTTTATATCGATAATGTATCGTTAATCATTATACTGATAATTTAGCACAACAATTTGTTGTTATATAAACAACATTTGTTACATTTGTTGTTATAATTATATAATAATTATATAACAATGTATAATATGATTAATTTTTTGTTGATTTAATAATAAATTTTCTTTAAATTTTACAGCAGGATAAGAAAATGATTGTGGAGAAGGAAGAACTGAAAGAACTGAAGGAAGAAATGGCTGAATATCAAGAAGATATTCAAGAGCTTTATAAGATGAAGGCTGAATCAAGGGGGCAAACTGAAATAGAAGATATTAAAGTGTCAAAGGGCGCGAAACGTCTTTTCAATAAGGTGAACAAGATGATTAGCAAAATGGATGCAGTTTTGACAGATCTCGAGCAAAACGAAAAGAAAATGAAAGAAGAGGTTGAAGCTCTTTCTGCAGAAGATAAATCTAATTCAAAAGCTGCTGAGGAATTGGTTAAAATTGATGAACTCATTGCTGCTATTAAACAGATTCAGAACGTACCTGATGAACACCGATTAACTAGAATAGCAGAAATTCTTGGTAAAATCGACGACGATAGGGATGGTGCAATTAAAATAGAAGACGTTTTGAAGGTACGGTATATTGCTCAAATATAATTTGAAAGAAATCACAATTCAATAAAGTTTGTATAATTCTTTTATTGAAATTGATTATTTATTTATTTATTATTCATTTATTATTTATTTATGATCCATTTATTATTTATTTAGTATTCATTTATTATTCATTTATTCATTTATGATTAATCTATTATTTATTTATTATTCATTTATTATTTATTTATTTATTATTTTATTACTTACTTCAGGTGTACTTATTTACTATAAATTTTAAACTTGGAGAGCGATCACTTATTGTCTACAAGTACTTACTTATTACTTATTACAGGTGGTCGAGTTAATAGGCCAAGAAGACATCAAGTTAAGTAAAAAGCAAGTAAATGAATTGATAGATCTAATGGAAAAGGAAGAAGTATTAGAAGTTGAAGATCAAATAGAGAAAGCGCTGAAGAAGGAAAAAGAGGAAGCAAAAGAGGAAGCGCTAGCAGAAGAGAGTTTCAAAAATGACTCTAAATCAACAGTTCCTGCAACACCTGTAACGACAGAGAAGAAACTTGGAAAAGAAGAACTAAACGAATGTTCTTCTGAACAAAGTTATGGATCTTCCTCAGCAAACGAAACTTCGCCTGCGTCGAAATTGAAAACAGACACGAACAGTGGCTCAGTTCGAAAGACACCGATTAGCCCAACAGTTCCTCCTGCACCGAAAAAAGCAGAGGGATCGAAACATCTGTGATTACTGCACAATATTTAAAAGTTTTATCTGATTTAAGTCGAATTAAAGTCGAATTAAAAAAGAAATTTTACAAACTTTAAAAAATAGACAATTAAATGCTTGAAACCCACGATGAAAATTTTTTTGCAATGAATGTCAGTGGTTTGTTAAATATATTGTAAAATAATCTAGAAAAAAATCGCATCGAGAAAAATCCTTTTATGTCTGGAGGGTACCTTTTATTATAAAAAGGTTGCATTTAACATCCGCAAAAATGATATCTTGCTTCTCAAGTGACAATATACATGTGCTGGTCACAAATTTACATCACTTGTCGCAAAAAATATTTGAATTTTAATTTGATACATTATAAGATGCCTTAATTTTGTTATATATTCTTAGCGGAATTATCATTCCATCAACTGAAAAATTTTACAATTTCTCTAGACATTTGCTAATTATTTTTATTGCCAATACGAATTTATACAAAAGTGTGGGATATACGAGTGATCACAGTTTTCTTCTTTTCACGCAGAGAAATAGACGAAACATTATGTACAGTTGTATGTACTAATTCTTCATATTTATCTAAAAAAGAAGTAAGGTAAAATATCGATATGTGTATCTACTACTGCTGTATAAAAAAAGGGTAACAGAAAATTGACTTTTTAATTTCCGTATATACAGATAGGCTTTTTTTATTACTGTAACATGTTTATTACAAAAATTTGCATTCGAACAAGATTTTAGTAATATTTTCGTCTTTTAAATTAAATCGAATCTATTTGTGTTTTTTATGTACTTTTAACACTTGCAATAATTTTTAAAATAGTTTTTAAAAAATCATGTTTAGATAAAAAACTTTATTGAAATTTAATAATTGATAAATGATTATTTCATTATTATTGATAAATGATTGAATAAATTTAGTTTAATTAAGATAAAAAGTCCTCAAGTTTTCAAAAAAGTTAAAAATTTTAAACGTAAATTCTTTATTCAAAATTTTCCAACACTTAAGCAAAATTAAGTTTGTAAAATTTTGTTATCCTTTTTGTTGAATACCAAAATGAATCTTTTTAAGTACTTCATTAATATATGTTGATAAATTAAAGATTAAGTTACAAAAATATGGAAAATGTTAAGGGATTGTGGTCAACTTTTTGTCCGAAATTAATATATTTTTAATACTGTAATTAGATTTTTAAAAATAAAGTAATTAAAACAAAGAATTTGTTTTAAAATTGTTAAAACATCGCACTTTCAGTTCCATAAACATTTATTTCATACAATTTGATTACAGATTTATACATTCAGTTTTCTATTTTAATAAGCTCTACTAAAATAATTAAAGAATTTTTTATTTATTACTTTTTTGCAGAAATATAATAATTTTACAATTGAGTTTTCTGTTGTATTTATTATTAAATAAAATATTTGTATATACCTGATGTATCTTAAGTAAATTTTATTGGATTTTTTGCTTTTTAAAAAGTTGACTACACAATTCACATCTTTCATTCTCTAAAAATAACAGTGAAATTTTAAATATAGCTTAATTAATTTATTTTTTTTAATCATCAGGAACAAAGACAAATATTGTAGGCATTTTTCAATAAAGAACAAAAATTGACGATTCAAAATGTGATTGCTACATTTCATTGTTATAATAAACTCATAAGTAGTGTACAAAAAATAATTACAATGAATAAATAATTTGCATGTGTTTAATATTACTTTTTAAAAATAATGATCTTTTGAAAATGATAAATTATTGTTTCTATAAAAGAAAAACTTTTCAAATTGAGAATAAAAAGGTGAAGTTTATTTAAAAGAAACATAAATAAATAAATTTTGCGATTTATCAGGAGAAAATAAATTAATAATAAAATTGTATTAATATTTTGTATTTTAAAAATTACCGCCTAAATGGATGGAATGCGCATGCTTCAAATGAACGATTTTCATTGGTTGATTTTAGCGCCCTTTATTTAAAATTGTTAAAAATTAGAATTTAATATTTGTTTGAAGAACCAAACTTAATCAAGTTTTTGTTAAAATAAACAATCTAAAAATGTTTTTGTACAAAATCAGATGTTTCAAAAAAATTCCTTTATTTAAATTGTTTTTTTACAGTGCGCATATTTTGATTTAATAAAGAAACACGCATTGTTTCAGATCTTCTTTTTTTTTTTAATAGAATTACTGTCATGAATATTAATAAATTGATAATCAACATCACTAAAAATTTTGCTCATATATTATAATAATATTAATTAGATGAAATAAATTAAAAAATAGATAACAGGAGGACGAGAGGGACGTGGAAGTGGGACTAGAGACACAAACATGGCTTCCATCTGGTGACGTTTGTTCCCATCCTGTTATCAAATGATATTAAAAACATCTGTTGACAGTTTCGCGTTATTCTTACGGTAGTTATTTTGAAAAGTTTTGTGAAACAGTATTTAGAAATTACAAATCAAGATGATGAACATGTGGAAAGTGCGAGAGCTGATGGATAAGGCGTAAGTGCTTGCTACAAACCAGGAATCTAACCTTGTTTTTGCTCTTTTTTTCGATTAGACGTATTTCATTTTCCTACAATTTGCCAGAATTGTATTCTTTTTATAAAAATTCTTTACCAACGACACATACGAACAAGTTTCTAAGAGAAGATCAATTTGTTGTCGGAATAACAAATTGATAATCTTTATTCAAAACAGATATTAATGTACAAGTCTTCATTATTTCAGAATGTAATAAAATGTCTTATCTCGTGATCGGCCAAGCCGATTATTCATGATTATTTCTGACTGTAAACGCAAATTCCAGAACAATGGAATTCCTCACGTTTTTCATGGCACTAAAATTGCTACATTCAAAGCTGCTTGTTTTGCAGCTAAAAATCCAATTTTAACTATGACATATTAACAATCATGACTTTACGGTTAATAATTTTTTGAACAATTTATGTAAGGACGCTTAGATAACTTGTACGATTTTGTTTTGAATGGATGTTGATATTTTTTGTATCTTACAAAAAATATCAACTCAAGCCAATACATCAAATATGTTTACTAATTTCCGGACACAGCTTATCAAAATTTGATTATTTCTGGATATAACTTAAAGTTACTTGTAACGACACAAATTTGCGATTAAAATGCACAACAATGTATTTTAAAAATATTCAATATGGTTGGGTAAAAATGTGCCTAAATGTCTTTCTTAAATTCTGCTTTAATGTACTATTTAATGTATGTACTTTAATGTACTACAACTTTTTGTTAAACAGTATTTTGCTTCGTTTTCGTTAATCTTTTATTTATTTATTTATAAGTAATACTTAAGTATTACTTTTCATTAAACAACGTCAAAAACAATCATTAAAATACAATAACAATAAGAACTTAGAATTAAATGTAATATTTTTAGCTCGGAAGTCATCACATTTTTTATTTTAACATATTCCAAAATTGTAACATGTAAATAGTAATGTACGTTTTAATTATTTATTAATGAGAATATAATATTGTTTTAATTATTATCTGTTTTAAGTATTATAAGCAAAATAAATAAGTGGAAAGTTATCACTTGAATAATTAGTAAAAGAGTCTAAAATTACTTTAAAAACTTAAAATTCTCAAGCTTTATGAATGATTCATGTGATATCGTAATGTTTTATTCATAAAATGAAATCTCTTGCTCAGGAAATGAACGTAAAAAATTTTAATCAGTCTTGATTTACGAATTCTTTCACTTAAATTTGACAACATGTATCATTTGCAAATAAACATGAAATCTTGTTTAGTTTTTAAAAAAAATTGGCAATCGAACGAGACATTATTTTTTTTAAATTCAGATTAGGTCATGGTCAACTGTCTGCTCAAAGGTAATTGAATCCAGTTTACGCAAGAGCAAGTGAAAAGGTATGCGTCAATTAAGTAATGTATGTACCAAATATCAAAGACTAAGTAATTTACTCTTAAAGGACGCATTCCTGGGAAAGTCATTGTATTTTCACTTGTAAAGTTTCACGAAATTCTCTAGAGTAAAATAGTTGAATGATTTTTTAATTAAAAATGAAACTTTGAATGAACTTTTAGAATTAAAATTTCTTTTTGATAAATTTTGGTAATTTTCGTTAAAGGATAGAATTTTAAACTTTCGTTAATAAAGGATAATATTAGCATAAATAAATAATAAATTTAAGTACTAATTTAAGGAGGTTCTCTCGCAAATAGAATTAACAGGCAGATTTTAATAAAACTTGGTATACTATTAGATACAGCTTCCAACAGTTTGTAGTTAAATTTTTGAGGGCTATGAGGGTACTTGTGAGTAAAGTTATTGAAGATTTAGTTTTTGTTGTTTTTTTCATAAATTTAACATGGGTTCTCAGTACTGTGGGTTTTTATAGAGAATCAGTGATTTCTTGTTTTTATTTAAGTTTAACGAGTTCAACAAAGTATAATTAACAAACAGATTTTGATCTAAAATATGATTGCTAAAGATAGATATGTGAAGAACCTGTGTTGTTTTTAAAAGATGTCATTAGTTACCTGCGAGATTTAGAAATAATTAATTTATAAAGAACATGATAAAGAAATGTCACGATTTTGTGGTTAAAATCATGATATGGCCGAATTTAGAGGTTAAGAACCGCGGGAATTTTTTAGAAAATTAATTCATAGTGATAAATAAAAATAATCGTACAGGAATTAAAAAATAATCTTATTCATGAATACAGTTAATTATTTCTTATAAATTCACTAAATTATTAGAGTAAAATACGATAATAATAAAAATGTGAGTCAAATTAAATTCATACTCAAAGATCATTGAAACCTTGATTAACATCTGTCGAAAGAACTTCCTTAAACAATAGAGAGATTTATCATCAATAAAGAGATAATTTTTCCAAAGAAAGAAGAGTTATTGTATTTAAAAAATGAAATTGAAAAAGGCACCTTTCAAGTTATTGTTTATTTTTATATGCAAATGAAATTACCTTTGTATTGTATTTTAATGAGATTACAGTAATCAATTTTCATAGTTTAATTTTCATAGTTTTTATGGCATTAAGATCGTGAAAGGTCTATTACAGAGGTTGGAAAGACAAGAAGTTGTCATTGCAACATTCTTACACAAGACCCACCTGTATCACATATTTGCGGTAGGGAATAATGCTACCATCGGCCATATTTTGAAAATGTTTGTGGATAATAAAAGAAAAATCTACCTTGTTATTTAAATCTTTTTTACAAACAAGCACTTTTTCTGTTGATAATTATCAATAATGATTTAACAATGCAAAAGTGCAAGATTTCAATTTTTAAAATAAAATGTTCTTTCATTTTAGAATGATTTTTTTCAGAAATTAAAGAAATTGAATTTTTTTATTCAGAAATTAAAGAAATGTATGTTGATTCTTTATCTCTTGTAAGCAGAATTCTTGGATATTATCTGTTACGGTTAATTAATGATAAGAAATTGTCAAATAGTGTTGAGACAATATAATGTGTTATACAATATAATGTTGAGACTATATTTTAAGATTACAAATAGAAATGGAATAAAACAACAAATGAAATAGAAAATTGATCCATAAAAATACAATAAAATACAGTCACTAAAGGTATTAAAAAGAAAATAGGTAATTAAAAAGTCAATAAAAAGAATACGAATAATTAAAAAGGCAATAAAAGGAATATGATTAATTAAAAATGCAATAAAAGGAATATGATTAATTAAAAAAACAATAAAAAACTGAAATGAAAATTGCTTGTATGATCTGAAATAAATATTCAATTATCCAGAAATATTCTAGATTTGTCTAAAGGTATATCTTAAAGGTTTGAAATAAGAAAGTAAGAGTTTAAAAACAAATATAATTATTTAAAAACAAATAATTATTGTTTTAGGACCAATGTAGTTATGAATTACACAGAAACAGAGGCAAAGGTTCGAGAAGCTACAAACGATGATGCGTGGGGTCCCACAGGTAAAACTGGAATAAAATTCATTCACGTTCTAAAGAAATTTAAAAAGTTCGTATAATTCAAGGGCATTAACATATTTTTTAGGAGCAATGATGCAAGAGCTAGCTCAGGCCACATTTACATACGAGCAATTTCCTGAGGTGATGTCCATGCTTTGGAAACGAATGTTACAAGAAAATAAACGTAATTGGCGTCGAACGTACAAGGTAACGTCCTGTGATCGTAATCAAACCAGTTTAAATTTTTTTCCCCCATGGAGAAATTCAAGAGTGTAATTATTTTCTATTTCAGGCGCTTCTTCTTTTAAATTATCTGGTTCGCAATGGCTCTGAACGTGTTGTAACATCTTCACGAGAGCATATTTATGATTTGAAATCCTTTGAAAACTACACGTACATCGATGAATTTGGCAAGGACCAAGGCATAAATATTAGGCATAAAGTTAGAGAGTTAATTGATTTTATTCAAGATGACGATAAGCTAAGAGACGAGAGGAAAAAAGCTAAAAAGAATAAAGATAAGTACGTTGGCATGTCGAGTGAAGCTATGGGAATGCGATGGACAGATAATCCAAAGTGGAATAAACCTAATCAAGAAACTTACAACGATTGGGATAGAGATTCAAAAGGGAAAGGATTTGAAGATGCAAATAACAGGTTTATATTTCAATACAATAAAGATTTACTTATGTAAGATTAAAATATCGATGACTCCGAGTCAAGTTTAAAAAAATTGTAATAATTTAAAATCAATCAATTTAAAATCTATTTAAAATCTACTTAAAGTCAACCAATTTAAAGTCAATCAATTTAAAGTAAATCAATTTAAAATCAATCAATTTAAAGTAAATCAATTTAAAATCAGTCAATTTAAAGAAATTATGTACAATATTAAATTTATTTCGATACGGTTCTGTAAAAGTTGTTCTTGCAGTGATGATGGCGAAAGAGAAGATTCCGACAACGATGTTCGCTCCAGTCCTAAAAGAACGGTTCGAAAAGAATACAGGGACACTATGGAAAACAACGACAGGCTCGGAAAAATTCTATCTACCCTTTCAACTAATACTTCACCAGGAAGAGCACCAAGGCCGATTAAAAAAGTCGATTTAGGAGCTGCAGCAAACTATGGAAAAGACCAATCAAATGTACATATTCATTGGTTTTCATTTACAATCCATTATTTTCCACAAAAAATGATTGCAACTGCAAATTTTCAAATCCAAACATTTCTTTTTCAATAATTTCATTTTTTAAATGTATATATTTATATTTTAATTTTATATTTATTTACTGTTATTACTAAATGACTAACTATTACTACTGTTACTATTTACACTTGAATTTTACTTGAATTTATGAATTTTGAATTCATGAGTTTTGAATTTGAGTTTTGAATTTATGAGTTTTAAATTTATAAGTTTTGAATTTATGAGTTTTGAATTTATAAGTTTTGAATTTATGACTTTTGAATTTATAAGTTTTGAATTTATGACTTTTGAATTTATGAATTTACTTTGACTTTTCAGCCAAGTTCGATACAAGGAAATTTGATGTCATCGCCAATAAAACAACAGAAAAGCACAAATAATATTCTAAACGAGCTGTTTGAGTCAAATAACGAAAACGTTACTTCGAATGTTAACAACGACGATGACGATGACTTTAATCCTCGGGCAAACACGTCTTCGCTGCCAACACAAAATGTAAATACCTCAGATTTTGGCGATTTCGCGAGTGCGTTTGGAAATTCAACAAATAAAACGAAAGATACTGACGAATTTGCCGATTTTACGTCCGCCTTCAATTCGGGAATGACGATAACCAACCCAGTTTCTCAACCACAAACACATATTACTCCTGGAGCTGTTAATATCGGGCAATCAATTACTGATAATCTGAGTGGACCAATGGTTCCAGGTGCACAATCGAATGTTTCTCCGTTTGGAAACTTGGGTAGTGGGAATCTCTCAACGCAAAATACGAGTTTGATGGGAAACAATATGATTAATTCTATTCAGCCGCAGGGAATCCAGTCTTGGAATAGCAGCAATAATAACACAGGTAAAATATTTGTTATACATTTTATTTTAAAATAGATATTATGTATTACATATTATGTGACTATTAATATTATTATTATTATTCTTATTATTATTATTATTATTACTATTATTATTATTATTATTATTGTTATTCATTATTATTCTTATTATTATTATTATTTTTATTATTATTATTATTATTATTATTTTTATTATTATTATTATTATTGTTTTCTGTGATTGTTTATTTGAAAGAATATTAAACAGTAATTTTGTTTCAGCTGCTTCCAATACCGATCTTTTATCGGATCTTGGTGGTTTTAATGCCCCCTCATTGTTATCACCAGTCAGTCAAACAAATAATGCCAATAATGCAAATCTTTTGAATACTATGGGTCCGCCTCTCATATCAAATTCGACAGGTAAGAATATGATTTTTATGTAATAAGAGAAAACTCTTTGAACATTTTCTACTCAGTTTTAATGCCAAGTTTAAGGAGATCTTTATTTTAAAAATCTTTGTTTTTAAGATTCATAAAATTGTTGGGAAATATGTTTGTAAATCATAAAAGTTACAAATTGAAGTTTATAAAACTTTATAAATTGAAGTTTATAAAACTTTATAAATTGAAGTTCATAAAACTTTATAAATTGAAGTTCATAAAACTTCAAATACATATTTTCTTCAAATCTCGTCATCTCATGCTGATTAAAATAAAATAAATAAAATATTTTATTTACATAATAAACGGGAGAAGCTCTTTTGTACAAACTTTTGTTTACAAATATTTTTTGGTCCCTTTTTTTGATCAATCAAAAACTAAGCTTCTTCCTTTTTCTTATAACCACAATTTGTTTTATTTAAGACCCGTACTGGATGACTAATTTGTTTTGTTTAACAAAAATTATTAAGTTGTTTGAACCAATAATTATGACGAAGTTAGTTATCAACAAGTATTTTAAATTTAAATTAAATTTATTTTTCTTTACATGTGGCTAAAATGGTTTTAATAATTAAAATAATTATTGAATTAGCAAATTTCTTTGCTAATTAAATTAAATGAAAAAAATACAGTATTTTTTGTTAAAAATTTTAGTGAATCGCAGTAACTAGAACAATGACTATCATTGGCACATTTACAAGTATACAATTAGTCAAAATTTTGCAAGAAGAATTAGTCACAAATTAATTGATTTGGTTTTAAAACAAACAATTGAAGAAACTAAATATTAAAAAATTAAATTTAAATTTGAAATTTTGATTAAATTTGTAGTTTTGATTAAATTTGTAATTTTGATTAAATTTGTAATTTAAATTTAATTTTTTATTATTCAAAATTTCAAGTTAAATTAAAATTGTAAAAGTTCACAATATTTTAAATTTATCAAAACAGTAGTATTTTATCAAAAAAATTGAAGATCTATCGCATTTGAATTTACCTGATTTGAATTGTTTTATGAATTACCTGAGTATGAAAATTTTTGATGAGTTTACTTTAAGAAGTTTGATAAATATTTTTGTATTTTATGGCATGGAAAAGATACTGCGAAGAAATGTTTTGGTATAAAATAAAAAACGCATGCGTTTATTGTGAAATAAGCTTGTTGACTCCTTTAAACGTTGAAACATAATGCCGCCAAGTTAGAATTTCCTTACAGCTTCAAGACGGGAAGATTCACTGAAAATGGAAAAGGACTTGAATCACTCTGCTGACATTCTTTTGGAATTTCTCCAATCCACGGAAACTATCAAATCGCAAAGAAATTTTCAGATTCTAAAGACAGGCATTGACAAATTTGTACAATTCTTGCCTGGTTGTCTGACTCCCCAAAAGTATCTTAATTTAGATCAGGATTTAGAAATAGACATTCTTCTGTATGGAAAAATATTAGAGAAAGTAATCGAAACGTTTGATCACAATTGGCCTTTATCAAATAATTCTTTGGACTCTTCAGTAAAGAATCTTTTCATTGTCGAGGGATGCACGTCAGCATTATTTAACGAATCGATTCTAACTTTAACCAACGCTTTAAAGGAAACTGAAAATGAAATGAAAATTTTGAGCATTTCTCGGATTTTAGAAGAATTATTAAAAAGTGATGCCTTGTTGTCGGCAATGGTACATTTGTGTAAAGATAATGAAGAAGGAAAGAAAAATTCAAGACAGGTTGAAAAGGACTATGAAGAACAATCTTGGAACAACATTGTACAAATTTTGGTTTCTTTGCCTAGTCGAGTGGCAAATAAAGCAAAAAGAAAAATGTTAAATTGTTTTTCACCGAAAATGTATGTAAAGATTCTTAGTTTTCATTTGAGTCGAGTAATAATATTCTTAAATGATGGTTTGCAGTTCGATGCAAAACCAAATGTTAAAATAGTAGCAGAACTTTTAAGTAAAATGGTACTAGTGATGGATTCAAATGATCTTGTTCCTTTAATTAAAATATTTTCAACGTGCTGTTTTGAAAATAAGAATAACATCAAGTCGTTTATTGAAACGATTTTAACGGACGTAGATAGACGGAGTATTGAATCTATCGTTATTTTAGTTTTAAAACATTGCAATTCTACTTTCGAAGTGAACAATCTTTTCGGAAATTTGGCAACTAATCGAAATTGGAAATACGTGCTGACTACAAAAGTACCTCTAATGTCGTGGCACTGTGACGAAAATTTAATGCGAAATTTGATTTCCTATTTAAACGGTTTTCCAAAGATTTTGGTAGAATTGTTGTTAAAATTATTAGACGTTTGGGGCGATAGAAGCGCTTTGAATCACACGTCTTTTGAACAACATCTTTATGTCACGAAGCTAATTATCTTGTCAATTAGAACCCTAAAAGGTCGATTATCACCAACAGAAACAGATGCCATAAAAAAGTTAATTTATTCTGGAATTCCAGCACATTTGGAATCCACACAAATTTCCATTACTGCAATTGGTATGATTACCGGTGAGATAATTACGGAAATTGTAAGTGAAGAAAATGCTCCTAAATTGCAATTTGAGTACGATTCTTTACGCGAAGATGCTCGGAGTTTGGTTCAAGAAATAAAAGACTTGAACGTTTTTGCTTCCTCAAGAGGAAGCTTTGTTTCTGAAACGAAAGAAGAAAAAGATAGTGATCTAGTGGTTGGAAATGTTGAATTTTTCTCTGTAAGTTTAAGAAAGATTTACGATCTAGGTGTGGAATGTGAAATTATTGATTCTTGTGAAAAAGAGCCTCAAATTACTTTTCCTGTTACGAATGTTTCCAAAAAAATTGACAAAATCTCGGAAGTAAAATGTTCACCTGTTGAAGAAGAATTAGACAGTGATGACGATTTAATACCTTACGACATGTCCAATGATACCAACATTTCTGAAAAACTAAGACCCGTTTATTTGCGAGATTTACGAGACAATTTGACAAACACCGAGTCAAATCAGAATCCAGAAATCTTTTCCGAAAGTGTAAAAATTGCAGAAGAACTCATTTTATCGCAGCTTCCACAGGATGATGTATCCTTTGGTCTAGAGCTTTTGGAAATCCTCGTCACTTTAAGAGAAAGTTGCCACGTTGATGATTTTGAGGTGTTAATATTCCGAGCCTGTGTAGCAATTGTTACCGTATTTCCAAAAGAGTGTGCTGAATATTTATGTCGCGAATTCTACAGTAAAGCAGACAATTACTCTGTCAATCAACGGGTCCACTTCCTGGAAATTTTAGCAGAATCTGCCAAGAAACTTTCGAGACTCGAAATTCCTGCAGAGTCGACAGAAGAATTAAAAACTCCAGTTCCAAAAAAACAAAGACGTCTCTCAAAACCTGTCTCACTGTTCATAGACACAAAAGGAGGAAAAACACACGAAACACTTTTTGACGATGATTTCGAAGTGTCGAGAAATAATCAGAGCGTTAATTGGGAGGAAATAGTTCAGAAAAGAATCGACTCGAAAACTAAACGTTTTGCGCATGGAACAAAAGAAACTAAGAAATTGATGAATAAATTTGCAAGCTTAGCAACTTCATTCTTTTATCCTTTATTGTACGGATTTAATCGACATGCCAACTATGTGTACAATATTCAAAGAGAATTTTCCGATGTTGACAATTTGTTGTTAGTGAGTTTCTTGAAAACATTGGCGACAATTATGATTGCTGCCCAGAATTGTCCTGCGAGTACAAAAATGGGAAAGGAGATTATAGATTTAGTTTGGACATTAAGATATCATAAGGAGGCGAAAGTGCGACTGTGTGCGATCGAAAATATAGCTGCGGTTGTAAGCACAGTTTCTGAGGAATATCTGATAAGCGAGTTACTAGAACCTTTAATGGAAGTTCGCTTGTGGCTTGTCGATGTTACGCAAAAAGTAGTTGGTGGTGAACCTGATAGTAATTGTAAAAAGTTAGGACTACAAGTTCTTTTTTTGATTAATTCTATTTTTAAGCTCTAAGTTGATTTCTTGTACGATTTTCAATCTTTTCATTCCACGTTGTGTGATTTTCGATATTTAAGTTAATTAAATATCGAATTTAAAATATTAAATAATCTTGCACGATTTCGGATGCATTTTACTGAAAAGTTTGTCTTAGGCTACAATATTTTTTTACATCGAAAATTAGTTTACGAATGGATTATTAGTTTACGAATGGATTATTAGTTTATGAATGGATTTAATATAAATCAGCTAGCTTAGCCATAACTATGTAAACAGTACTTTTTTCTTATAAAACAATACATTGCCACAAGTGCCTGAAAAAACGTTATTGTAATTGTTTCACCTTTAAAAATTGCGATTTGAGATTTATGTTTAATTACCGCAAAAATTTTCTCGTCTAATATATTTTTGTAAAAAATAAATACCAAAAGGCTTTGTAATTGAAATTGAATTTAGATCTTTTTGGATCTTTTCAAAATCTACAAAATATAACAAATGTAATTAATATAATAAATGTTTAATAAATGTAATTAAACATTTTTAAATAAGCGACTTGTTTTGAAAGAACAAATTTTGAGTAAACGTGAGGCAGTTTCATAATGAGTTGAGATATTGGTCGCTTATTTCTTACATAATTTAGTTTGTATGACGATGCTTTGTATACTTTTTGATTCTCACTAAAAATGTCGTACATTAGTTATTAAGTTAAAATTAATTAAATTATTTTCTGGGTATTACTAAGTCTGTTAAGCAGATCATTTCAATTGATTTTCAATTATTGATCAATTAAATTGATTTTCAATTGACAATTGATGATTCAAATTGATTTTCAATTGACAATTGATGATTCAAATTGATTTTCAATTGACAATTGATTATTTCAATTTACAAAAATTAATAATTACTTATAGGAATAATTTGTAATAATTGATGTCATGTAGATAATTTTGTATTTTTTTATGAGAAAGTTGAATAAAGATGTAGTCACAAAGAATATTTCGTTCAGGTTCAATTGGATTAATCCCTGGAACGAATGTTTTGACGCCTGTTACGAGTAAAGTTCAAAGTCAACCAACCAATACCTCGACGACACAAATTGGTTCAACTTGGGCTGGTGCAGGATTAAATATAGATCTTGACAACATAATGGGAGGAAATACAAATAAAAGTGGTCCACCACCATCGATGAATCAACTAGCTAGTAATAGTCCTCAGCACCATGCTAAACCTATGGGTAAGATTTATTTATATTCATTTATTTTGAAAAGATTTTTTTAAGAATTCTATGTTTGTTTTCTCGCATAGAACTGATTGAAGTATATTTTAACAACTACTCAAAAAAAATTAATCAAACGAAATGTTATTAACTTTCCGCTTAAAAGAAACATAAAAAAAACATTTTGTTTTTTAATAAAAAATTAACATAAAATGCCTAAATATTTCTCTATATGAAATTCGTTCAATTCAATTATTTCAATAATAATTATTCAATTATTTAATTAAATGGTGACCGAGTGATCGAATTATCTTGACTTTTGTTGTAAATTTCAAAACAGAAAAAGATTTAAAAGAAAAAATAGAAAAGAAAAAGCAGGGTTTCTACAATTCTGGAAAACATGGAAAACCTGGAATTCTCATGGAATTTCATTATTTCTCATGGAATCATGGAATTCTCATGGAATTTTCATTGAATTTTCATTTATAATATGGAAATTTATTTTTTATTTAATTTCTTTAGAGAACTTGTTCTTACAGTGTTTTTACAGAAAAAAACTTAAAAATACTTGAACATATTTATAGATACTTACAATTTCTTTAAAATATATGAAAATACTTAAAACTACTTTAACATACTTTAGATTACTTGAAAATATTTATAAATTATTCAAAATATTTGAAATCTCTTAAAAATATTTAAAAATACTTAAAATTATTTTCAAATTTTTCCAAATTCTTCCTAATACTTCAAAATATTTTAAAATATTTCAAAAAAATTGAAATTACTATTAAATATTTATCACTTACTTCCCAATACTTTAAAATATTTAAAAATACTTAAAAATATTTAAAAACACTTAAAAATACATAAACATATTTAACTGTATTTAAAATTATTTAAAAATATTTCCTAATACTTTCTAATATTTAAAGACACTGAAAAATACTTAAAATTACTATAAAATATTTTAAAATACTACAAAATATTTAAAAATACTTAAAATTACTATAAAATATTTCTTAATACTTTTCAATACTTCAAAGTATTTTACAATAATTCAAAATATTTTTAAAAAACTTAGAAATACTTACGATTATTTTATATACTTACAATTAATTTAAAATACTTCAAAATCCTTTATAATACTTTAAAATACTCTAAAAGATTTCAAATTATTTCAAAGTATTTAAAAATATTAGTATTTTAAGTATTGAATAAAGTATAAACAGATATTTAAATTTTGATTTCATTTTGATTTCTTTAATTATTTGAAAAGTATTGTAATAGGTACTTTAGACTATTTCAGAATACTTTAAAATATTTAAAAATTCTTCAAAATATATAAAAATTCTTAAAATTACTATAACATATTTCCAAATAGTTCGAAATACTTTTAAATACTTTAAAGTACTTTAAAACATTTAAAAATAGTTCAAAATATTTAAAAAACATTTAAAAATATTCCGAAAAACTTCAAATTACTATAAAATATTTTAAAATACTTCAAAATATTTCAAAGTATTTGAAAATACTAGTATTTTAAATATTTATAGTATATAATATATAATATAATATAATAGTAATATAATATAGTAATATAACAGAATAGTATATAATATTTATATAGTATTTAAAATATTTAAAAATACTTCAAAATAGTTCAAAGTATTTGAAAATACTAGTATTTTAAGTATTGAATAAATTATAGACAGATTTAAAAATATTTGTTTTTTGTTAATATTTAAAAAAATATATTATTATACTTCAGACTACTTCAAAATTTTGCAAAATATTTAGAAATGCTTCAAAATATTTAAGAATACATCAAAATATTTAAAAATTCCCAATACTTTAAAATCCTTTGTATTAGTTTAAAATAATTTAAAAGTTTTAAAATTAAAAACAAAGATCTAGAGTAATTTAAATTCTACAGAAAATTATTTTTTTAAAATTATTGGAAAAGTAATTTAAATTATTACAAAATATTGAAAAATGAATTTTTTAATTAAAAAATTCATTAAAAAATATCGTGGAAATTTTTCTATTTTTCTCATAGATATCATGGATATCTCATGGAATTTTGTGAAGAAAAATTTGTAGAAACCCTGAAAAGTAAATAGAAAACTATTTTTAATTTAAATAGTTGATCAAAAACGTGAACTTCAACTTCGTCCTCATAGAAGAAATTTCTAAATTTATTTAATTAACTAAAAATTATTAAATAATTCTTTTTTATAGAATTGAAAAAAATGTTTTTGAAAAGTAGTCAAAAGTGGTAATTCATAATATTAATGTTTGTAAAAATGAATTTTTCAGTTTCTCCAACTATGGGTTTCACATCGCCGTCAATGCAACATCCACAATCATCAAACGCAGCATTTTTCTCTGCATTTCAATGAGCTTCGGTTAGCATTGAAAGATTAACTCATTAAATTTTGGGTAGGTGTTACAATTAAAGACTTAAAACCAACGGAAAAGGATTTTTATCAAATGAATTGAAATTATCAACGATAAGAATTAGCCATTTCTTCATCAAAATTGTACTTTTTTCAACATTCATAACAAACATTCATAATTTCAAAAATCAAGAAACAAGATTTTTCTTGATTTTTAAAATTCTTCACTTCTTTGGAAATTTTTCCTGTGGTTTTAAGATCTTCTAAAAATTAGATTTGTAGAAACACTTGCTATAGTCCATTCAGTCTATTAAATTTTGTGATCAATTTTTTTATTGCAGGAGTAAAACTTTTGTAATTTGTAAAACAATTTATAATTTGTAAGACAATTTATAATTTGTAAAACAATTTATAATTTGTAGAACAATTTATAATTTGTAGATCAATTTATAAACAATGTATTAATTTATAAAAACATTTGCAATTTGTCTTGACAATTTTATATATTGTATGGTTACACATTGATGATTATGATAATGTTATATGATTTATAATTTATTTGTATTTTAAAGAAGTATTTGCTTTCATTTGAAAGAAATATTTCTTGCTTTTATTTAAAAAAATATTTCTTGATTTTATTTAAAAAAATATTTCTTGATTTTATTTAAAGAAATATTTCTTGCTTTTATTTAAAGAAAAAAAACATTTCGATGCATTTTTCTGAGAAGAGGCTCAGATTTTAATGTTAGATGAGATTTGAATGAAAACTATAGCAAGTTATCAGTAGTTAGGTTCAAAATTGAAAATGAATCGCGGATTTGTTTGCAAAGCAAACGTACCAAGTTGTTACATTTTCATCTTAACGAGCACTCCAAGGCAGCTATGTAAATCGCCTCTGGGAAAATTCAAAATATATATATATATATAAATATATCAACTTGTCATTTGAAATATCGTGATGTTATTAAATAAAACTAATGTACAGTGACGTAAAAAGAGAAGTGACCGATAGAATGTCTCCAATTTTATACATAATGTAAAAATATCTTTTTGAATGATATAATCTTGTAAAGAAAATATATTGATGTATTTTATTTGTACGAAGTATTTTACTGTACACTTGAACACACATTACGGTGTGTCTCTCGAAATCCGAATATCACTCGAAAAACAAACTTGAACAAAAACGTAAGTTTGTTTTTAATTGTATAAATTTTTCAACAATGTTAAGCGAGATGTAAATTTTTATTGGTTACGAGAAAAGAAGATGTGCTTCCCTCTCACATATTTTCTTTGCACCAAAAATTCATAAGTTTATACATAGATTTAGAAAGATAAGTGATACTTAGGTGTAATAGTGTTTCTTACATGGTTATAAAGATTTTAGAAAACCGACAAAACGTTATCGAAATGCCTAAAACTACTTGTCAAAATAATTGCCAATAGAATAAAATGATTAAAAGCAATAGCGTCGAAATTCTTTCACAAGGAGAACTCTGTTTTAAATAAGTTATAAATGGAAATTAATGTCGTATCGATGATAAATATCTTATGAATAAAATGTTTATTTAAAAAAACAAAGGGCGAAGCATATCTTATCACGTTAAAGAATAAATCGATTTAAAGAATATAACCAGACATTAACAGCTAGATTGCCAAGTGGTTAAGTTTTAAATTTAAGAAAAATTGTTTTACTTATAAGTTAATTGTAATACGCGTTACTTCTTTATTCTGAAATATACTTGCACAATGTATTCACTGACAAGAACTCTAGAAATAATAAAAACACATAGTTTTTCATTAAGTTAAAAATAGGAACAAAATTAACGTTAATTTAATTTCTCCTTGATGTTTCAATAATCGTCGGTTTTTTTAAAATGTTAACTTCATATTATTCTGCTCAATTGATAGTCTTTATAACCAAAAGCAAAGCATAATAAAAGTCGTTTTAAAAAAACGAGTATCAAATATTCCAGAATAAGCAGAAACGCGACAATTTCAGCAATACTTCACTTGAGAATATATTTCGATTTAAGTGTTAGATCTATTTAAAAGTGTAAAATATTTATATTAAATTAGAAATGGAACCTTTGGCCTTGACATATATTAATGTAATACATGCTCAATACCACAAAGGCATCACCTTTATACAAAGTTAGATAATTCGTTACAGTCTTATTCTTACATAACTCTCTGAGACTGAACTGGTAGAAATTACTTCGAAATTTTATATTTGAACCTGCATTTAAAATCGAATGTCGCGAAGGATACATTTTTATCAACCTGATATTGTAAAAATGTACTCTACAAGGGAGCAAAACTTCGTAAAAATTCCAAGTGTGAGGAAATACGTCTGAGCAAAACCAACATTCGAAATTGTTATACAAACATTAATTTTTAAATGGAAAATATTACATTTGACTTACTTCATTGAAGTGGAATAATTGTTGAATTAAAAACTATTTTATAAATAAATTGCAGGATATGCTAGATACAAAACGCGGTTATTTATAACAAAAGAGTTGAAAATCGCTTCATCAGTATTGCTAGTATTATTTTGCGGATTCATTGATTTATTTCAAAAACTGAGAAAATGACTCATTAAAGTTGTTAATTTTAAATTGTAAATCTTTTGTAACTTTTAATTGTTAATCAGTTATTAAAAATTACTTGTAATTTGCAGGATACAAATTTTTATACAAATAGTATTAATGCATAAAATTATGTTACGCAAAGTTGCAAATTTAAAAAAAGTAAGCGATGTGTTTCCTTTGAAAATTTATAATCTTTCCAATATGTACATGTGCGCAAATTACAAATTGCATTTTAAAAAGCATCTATATAATGAATTGTATACATTCGTAGTTGATAATTATGCAGCTTTTTAATTTTCACGTATAGTATAAGCGATAAATGTTATTATTAATTTATGTGTTTATAACTATGTTACAGTCTATTATCTTTATTAAATGCTCATTGGTGCTGGTTACAATATTATTTGTAATTAATATTTTAAACTCCTATCCTAACTACATTTATTTAAGATACTTCTCGTTTATTCCGCAGCAGATGCACAATCATTTTTAATTATCAAAAATATGAAATTTATTTTTATAAATATGAAGTTTATTACCTTACGCAATTAACTATTACCTTTCGTTACTATTACCAACTATTTATCTTTCAATTTGATGCAATTTTTTTTAAATTTTGTTATATCTTTAAATAGTAGAATTAAATAGAATTAAAAAGACGATTAAATAGAATTAAATTTCAACAATATTTTGAGTTTCATTATTTATTTTATGTCATACATTTTGTAAAAATATACAATGTATTGCGTTATGATACAAGTTTCTTATTGAAAAAATATGTTAGACATAATTTTTTTTATTTAACTTTTACAACTGAAAGTTAACTGAAAATGATTTTACAAAACTGACCACGATCAATATTGGCCACTTGATTTTTCTTTCTAAAACCTCGTCAAATACATATCAATGTTAACAATAAGAACAATATTAAAGACGATCTCATGTTTTTTAATTACTTTTTTAAAAGTAAAAAAATTAACTGACCTATATTACTAGTGATCTTATTTTATTAAATGATGAAACTGTCGAAATGAAGTCAAAATTAAAAATGATTCAAAACTAAGTAAATGTGATTGAATTTTAGAATTATTTAGTGATTATAAATCACCGTCGACTTCTCCAATACTTTTGGATTTTTTTTTCTTTTTCTTTTTTGGAGCTTCCTCTTGAACTGACTCTTCTTCTGTTATTTCTTCTTTCGAGAAACCATTCGTACCATTGTGGTGATTCTCCTCCTTTTCCCTCTTTCTTTTTTTATCCTTTTTCTTCTTCTTCTTTTGAGACTCTTCTTCACTTATGGCAATTTGTGCCGCCTCCTCAACTGCTTCTTGCATCACATCAATATTCTTTTTCGGCACATCTCCAGTCTCGTAAAACTTTAATCTGTCCTCAACTTGTTGTTTTAATTTTTCTCCGAAGATGGTGGACGGAGTTTCCGTAAAACAGTCTATTCTGGACGCGATAGAACATTTATTAGCAAGGTACCTTGAAATTCTACCTTTATTTTTTGTTCCTGCGCGACCAATGAATGTAGAATGAAACAACAACCCGTATTTTGGCGTGTTGCCCTTTGTTTTTAGAGCTCTAAAGAGAGCTTTCTCGGCACCTAAAATTTGTACCGTTGAGGCAGGATATTTTGCCAAATTTGTCAGTGATCCTGCGTGAGCAATTAATCTTGCTCCCACTTGATCTCCGATTAACGATGCAAGATTAGGAGCAACACTACTCATCTTAGAGCGAAGATAATCAGCCAATTGTTTTCTGTAGTCAGCAAGTCCAATAACTCGTCCTGCAAACATTTCAATGTTCAGTAAATCAATGGGACTTATGTCCATTCCCATCGACGATTTGGAAGCGTCAATTATTGCTTGAGCTTTTGCACTGTCCATAACTATTTCTTCTAAACCTTCAAGTTTGTCGTCTGTCAATTCTTTTCTGTTTTTGATGAATTGTGCTACTTTTGCGTACGTATAATTCTCAGGAACGATTTTCACGAGCTCTGGGAAGTGATAACTGTACCATTCTCTGAAAATGAAAACAATTTTTAAGTTTAGTTTTATTTAGATCAATAGATTGATAATAAAATTATCAATTGTTGAAAATATCAATTGTTGTTCGAATCAATCCAAGATTGATCCAAACATAATGAAATTGGAAAATTCAATATTTTTTTACGTAATTAGAAAAAAATAAGAATCTTTCGATTAATATGCTTTCATAATTCGAAAACACGAAACTATGAACAAAATTTTTATAATTTTAATAATTACGAACCTTATCCGCATACTGAAGGTGTTGACGTCTTTGTCCAATTGGTCCAACAAAGCGATACTTTGAATGATCATGTTATCCACACGATTGACATTAAATTTAACTTTTGCTCTCGAGTAACTGTGTCCAAGACCAAGTTGAGCGATTCCTGCACTTTTCAACGTGAATCCTTTAACAAGGTTGTGAAAGTGAAAACGAATTCCCCTCATGATTTCCGGAATCGCACCAGTGTGATCACATTTTATACCAAGGGCTTCAGAAATACTTGATCCTAGTTTTGAGTCGCCTACTCCAAGAACTATTTTTTCCTTTTTTCCAGGTTTTGGAATGCAAGTGTCTAGGAAAAGCTTTAAGTCATCTGGAACTATTCCTTCTGAAATGTTGTTCACGTTTTCTAAAGCTGAGAGTGCAGTTTTAAAAGGTGAAAAGGCTATTAATTTGACAACTTGGCTAAATCGGGATAAATCGGTAACTGAAGCTTCCACTTGGGGAAGAAGCATCCCCACTTCTTCGAACTCCTTAATGTAGAATACGGCATATCCAGCAGAATGCTCGAACAGCACGTAGAGTTTCGACTAAAATAGAAAAAATTAGTAAAATAGAAAAATAGAAATATAAAAATTTATATTTCATATTTAAATATTGTTTTAAATGAATATGCAGACTTTACCTGCGATTTATAAACAAATTTAATAAAGTGTAGCTATGATTGACTGATTTGTTTACAAAATAAAGATAAATTTAGAATTAAAGTGAATTTTATTTACACTAATGACAATCAATTCTTCTTTGTATTCGAACACTCAAAGACAAATCCACTTACAAAAAAATGCATTTCATATGAAAATAAATGAAATTATGTTCTTATCCTAGAGAAAATATCATTAACCAAAAATATAAATCCATATAAAGATCAAATTATTTCTTAATAAACAAATATTGCTACGATTTTCGCAAGACAAATACATTTCTTCAATAAAAACGTCAAATGTCAACAAAACATTAAATATATACTGAATATTTTTGTAATTTAATTTTTACTTGTTTAACATTTTTATACAAAACTTATATTTTGTCTATAAAAATTACGTCCGTAAACACTAAAATCAGTCATTTTCTTGCAGGTGAAAATTTGTAAGGTTATGTTTGATATTGAACGCAAATAACAAAATTTACCATCTAGAAGTAAATAAACAATAACAAAAGAGTTTTTTAAAAACAATAATAAATTGTTGGTTACTTTAATGTTATAAAAGAAAGTATTTGATGTGTATGTACAGTAAAAGAATAAATTTTAGATGAACCAACGTGTTTGTCTGTTTACTTGTCAATTAAGAAATTAGTGCTTAATAAACTTACAAACGATTTAAAAAACAATTATGCTTATTTACAAAAAATTTTAACATTGTCTTACCATCTTTTTAGAGCTCCTACTATCAAAATATGTTTATTTTTATAAATTTAATTCTTAACCACTTCCTTGACGCGTTTCACAAGTTTTGCTGGCCATGTGTAACGGAAGTCGAAAACATACAGTATTCCGGAAATCAAAATAGCACATTCTTGCGTTTGAGCAGAGTATTAAATTTGACTAGCGTAGTTTAGTTCATGACGTGACCACGTGGCTCTGACTTCATTCATAATATAAACAAAAACAATCAAGTTACAATAAACGATTGTCATTAAAATATCTATTGTTTTATCCGTTTCATTAATTATAACTGCTATTTGTTTTTTTAGATAGTAGAAAATATGCGTACGTAAAGTATTTCTTGGATTAGAAAAAGTTACAAATTTTGTATTATTCATTTTTAAAACGTGTTTACTACTAATTATTTATACACATAAATATAATTTGTCATGCCTTGGTAATCAAATCACAAAATAATGATAAATATTTAAACTATTTAAATCGTTCTTTTTAATAAAATAACAAAACCATGTAGGCAGAGCGAATAAAGTGGTGACCTAACCTATTCTTAAATGTTTAATTAATAATTATTATTACTTTGTGTTCATGTAGGTAATTAAAATGTCAAACACGCAAATTTGTGAAGTGTGTAGAAGTACGAGTTTTGAAATTATAGATGGAAATTTTTTCTGCTCAAAGTGCTTGACTCAAAATGAAGTAAGCTCATTTTAACGTTTGTGTTGAATTTAATTAAAGATTTAAGCTATTTTTTAAACAACAATCTAATTTTCAGAATGTTCAAGAAAATGTCCGAGAGGCGAGGTTTGATCCAACAACACGTATAAGGTCTTTAGGAAGAGCTAAAACTCAAAAAACTGATAAGCCAAGTAATTTTAAAATAAGCTTTTTTATAAAATTACTCAATTTTTTTTTATTTGAACAAATTGTATAATTTTTTATGCATATTTTTATTTTTATTCTTTAATCTTCATGTAAACGAAATTTTAATCAATCTTTTATTTATTTACATTTTTAGTTGAAAGTCATTGAAAATAATGCAATATTATAAACGAAAATAGTTCATAAAAATTCAGTTTAAAAGTTCAGCTTTAGTTTTTGATAATACAAATTCTTTTTTAAAAGATTTCAAATTCAGTGAATTTTAATTAAGGAAAGACTGTTTTTGTTTTATACAGTTGAAGGGTGGACTTCATGGGAATTATATAATTTTATTTTACATGGACTAACTAACGAAGCTATTGAACTTGGTGCTCCGCGAGCAATAAAATTAACAGTATTACAGTTATGGACGACTTATTTGAGAAAATTGGAAGTTGCGTTTACTTCAACAAAGAAAAGGGATATTCCGAAATTGTCAAGAAAATTTAATAAAAGGTATTTAACGAATCATTCTAGAAAATTACATTTTTAAAAAAAATACTTTTATTATCCTTAATACTAAATTGAATTACTATTCTTTTAGAGATGCGGAGATTATTTACGGAAAAATTCAAAAACGAAAAAGAAGGAGAGGTAGAAAAAGTAGTACTAGTGCTTCATCTGTGATTTCTAGTTATCAAAGTACAGGAAGTGGCTCACGTAAAACATCAAAAAAATCTTTGGTAACTAGTAAATATTAATTTACTTGTTTCATTTGCTTTATATTTCAAATTTTATTTTTTCTCTTTAAAGGAAAACTCTTTGGCGGAAGAATACGAAAAAGGAAGTTCAACAAATGACTCATTAAGTATAATTTCAGCAAATCAAAGTTTAGTTAGTTTGCAATCCAGTTTTAGTCAAGGATCTTCTACCAAAACCAGGTAAAATTTGATAATTTTTCTTCCTCATAGGGAAGCATTGTTTATGGTATCATTTAAATAAATAAATACTTTTTGGAATGGAATTCTGCAAATTGCAGAATTTATCAAAACTTATTATTTTCTGAGTAAAGTTGATTTTGTTGTCAAAAATTGATTTAGTTGTCAAAAATTGATTGATTGTAGTCAAGAAATGTATTTAAGCTAAAATACTTTTTCACATAAATAATTATAAATACAAATAAATTTAGTGTCAATAAAAAAACTGTATTAGATATTTTTATATAATATACATCATTTTTATATAATCATCATGATTTTTATATAATCATCATCATTTTTATATAATCATCATCATTTTTATATATTCATCATCATTTTATATAATCTTCATCTATATCATTTTCCAGACTGAAATTTAATAATGCTGCTAGAAAGGAAGCAAGAAGAATCAAAATCTTGTCAAAAAAAGTTTCTTATCGGCATCGAGGGAAATATCGAAGAGAACATGTATCGACGCAGTACAAACAAGGACCGCAAGTAATTACGTCTACAAAATTATGGGCAATTATTTATCTTGCACTTAGAATACATGATGTAAATATACATGTAGCTGACATGCTTCGGTAAGAAATATTTAATATTTAACTTGAACCCAACATATTTAATTCACTTTATATTTATACTTTTATTTATACTTTATATTTGTTAACAGATATAGCAGAGAAGGACATTTATCTTACTACAAATTGGATCATTTAATGCCTCCAGAAGTTTCTTTGACAAAGAAAGATTTGGGGATTTTGTCTCCGATGAATGAATTGACTCACAAAGGGCTTAGAGAAGCAGTAGCAGGTCTTACAAATCTCTTAGATGTCGATTTCGATGAGCCTAATTTCTTATCTCTTATCGAACAATATTGTCAAGAACTGCAGCTTCCAAGTAAAATGATTTATTTCTAAATTTTAATAAGAATTTTATATTAACTTCTTAGTATTTTTTGTATTTAGTACTTAATTATTTATTTAATTACTTATTTATTTCATTACTTATTTATTTAATTACTTATTTATTTCATTACTTATTTATTTCGTTACTTAATTATTTATTTCATTACTTAATTATTTATTTGTTTGGTTAAATGTATTCGATTTTCAATTACATACATTATGCAATTAGCCTATTATAATTTATTTTCAACTATGAATCTTTTTAAAAGTTGATTTTTTTACATTTAAGGAGGAATTTTACTCTACGCAGAGAGATTGTTAGCTATGTGTCCGCCAAAAATGTTTTTTTACGAAAAGCAAACCTGTATTCCCAATTATGAAGGACGAGCAATGGCTTTTATAGTGGTTGTGATGAAAATTCTGTTTGGCTTGGATGGAATTACAGAATATGAAATCAGCAGAGTCGCTGAAAAAATAAACGGGTCTGTTTTAATTCTAAACTTATAATAATCTCAAAGAAAAAAGTAAATAATAGATTTAAAGCAATTAATATATTTAACGTAATGCGATTAATAATATTTGTATACAGATCTCAATTCATTATGCAGTATTAAATATAATTATGTAGTATTGAATATAATTATGTAGTATTAAATATAATTATGTAGTATTGAATATAATTATGTAGTATTAAATGTAATTATGTAGTATTAAATGTAAATATCTAGTATTTATCATTATGTAGTATTTATTTATTTACAGACAAGCGAGCGAGCGAGAGATTCTGCTATCCAGGCTGTTTAGTTTTTGTGAATGGCAGCGTTTTATTGAATGTCGACGGACCATTTTGTCAGAAGTTCACTTCCCAACTAAAATCAGATATGATCCTGAGTCGCCAGAGAATGTTCACTTGTTTCTTAGATTTTTGGGTCTTATGCAATCAAAGAAAGAGGGAGATCAAATCAATGTCGAGAATCACATTAAATCCCTCCCGGAACTTTTAAGAAAGGGATTTCAATCGTGCTTTGATAATTTAAATGAAAATCTCCCTCCAATTAAGGAGATCACTATATTTCCTCCTTCATTGACGCCATATTATTCTTATATTCAGCATCTTTTGGATGACCCTTTTAATGACTTGCCTGACATTATGAGAATAAATTTTTATGATTCAAAAATTGGATATACGACAAAGCCTGAATTGTGCGTATCTGTTAAAACGTATATTTAAATATAAAATATAAAATTTAAGTATAAAATATATAATATAAAATTTAAATATAAAATGTAAAATTTAAATATAAAATATAAAATTTAAATATAAGATATAAAATGTAAATATAAAATTTAAAGCCAAATACTAATTAATATAAAAAAGAACCTGATTTTTTATAATGAACATTCAATTTAGAGTCAATGAAATAAGTAAAGATAAATTTATTTAAGAATGAAATTATTAATAAATTATTATTTTGCAGATTACAGGAATTGGCTACTCAGTGCGACATAAAACTCAAGATTGTTGATGCCAGTTTGCACTTTTTAGGGAAAAATGTACCAGAATTGGATGTTGCAGTAGTGTCGAGTAAAGAAATTTGGAATGAAATGGTGTTTATTGAAGAACCCGACAATAACACAAAACAGTCTATGAAGAGCGAAAATCTTTTTGATTATGTGCACAGGAAGGCAGAAAGTAAAGTGTCAGTAAATGTCACAAAAAAGCGATTTTACAACAATATTAAATCTGCTACCAGCGAGGAATCAAAACTGGCTTATTCGGACCAAGTTAATTTTTATGCAACAAAAAAGAATGGAAAGCTAATAGTTGGAGTCGACAGTAATACCGAAGATGAAGATCTTGCAGCTTCCGTGAGCAAGGTGAATTTAACTTCAAATGATGCTATTTCGAAAGATGAGTTATTTAAAGACGACAATATCAGTTTATCGAAACATGAAAAGAAAGCTGCCTGTAATTCCAAACCAATTTTAAATAAAAGACGCTACGCTGAAAGAAATTTGAAACGTAATGTAAAAGGACAGTTTGTAAAATCAGAAGAAAAATGCACTGAAGAAGTAAAGAAAGAAGAAACCGACTCTAGTACGGAAGCTGATGAGGTCTTAAATTTAGAACAAGAAAGTTTAGTGGAAAAGTCATTGTTGGAAAAACCTGATGACTGCCAAGATCCAGATATTTCGATCTTAAAAGATTTTAACGAAACTAGAAGTGCAAAAGTAGCAGATCGATGTGTAATTTTTAGACCCTTTAAAGATTATTGGATGTACAACTGCATTTTCAGCAGCGTGAAACTAAACAATTTTGAGCTATTTGAGAAAGAATTACCCGCTAGTTTTCGCTGGTTATTACATGAATGTGCTGATACAATTGAAATGTCAACTCTAGATCTCTACAAAGAAATTTGTCTCGTGGAAGCCTATTGCGTTCACGTGATGACACCTCATTTAGAAAATCAAGAACAGAAATCCAAGAGAATAAATAGAAAACATTTAAATTATATTTTAAAAAAGTGGTAACTTTGAATCTTTGAACCATGTAAAGCCATAACCAATTAAACCATATAAAGCCACAACCAATTAAACCATGTAAAGCCACAAAAAATGTTAAAGAGAAATATATTTTTTTAATTTTATAAAAATAAAAAATGGTTTAAGAAAAAGATAAAAATTTGTGGAAATTATTTCTCAACATCTTTATTGGCTACAAATGCATTCAAATCGAAATATTCACACTGTCGAATAACGCTTTGAAACATTCCATGTGATATACATTTTCATTTATTAAATAGTTTTCTATGTGTTGACGGTTTTTACCGATAAATCAAACAGATCGGTATCAATTCTTTTAGCACCTCAATACTTATATTTTATAACGCCTTTTGCGCATTTATATTAGCAAAGAAATTCGCCGCAACAGTGCTCAAATATTATAAATAATCTAAGAAATGTTAATTTTATATATAATTGAAATTGAGCATTTCCTTTGCTCATTTCTATTTTCCTTTTATTAATTTGCTGTTTGGCGGCTTTTCTTTTGTTATATTATTTACAAAAGTGAATGATTGTTTTAATGATGAGTGGTTAATCATCAATGACATGTAATGATATAATTATTTATAATTGTCATGTTAATCTTTCGCTTCCACTGCGGCACGATGAATGTTTCATTTTTAACAACGCAATGACAAACGATTAATGAGCAACAAAGTAATACTCAATTAATTTAACATAATTAGAGATTTTACACTTTCTCGACAATTCTGCTTAAAATGCCTGACTGACTACAAATTAATACGATAAGCTTGTTTTCAATTTTGTAATGTATGTCGTATTTTTAACACAAATGACCCTGATTACATTATCTAATGCCCTATTATCTAATAATTAGTATCTAATAATCAACTAAAAAAGAACTGTGGGGTCTATATGTTAAAAAAACCCGAAAGGGTATAGATAGAGGGATAATAAAATAAAAAAGATAAGCAACTGAAAATAAAATAATCAACTAAACATAAAATCAAATAAAAATAAATAAAATCAAATAAATCAAATAAAAATAAATAAAATCAAATAAATCAAATCAAAATAAATCAAATCAAATAAATAAAACCAAATAAATCAAATCAAATAAATCAAATCAAATACAAATAATCTAAATAATAAATTTGGAATTAAAAAACAGCATTGATTTCGAGCATTTAGAATTAATAAATCAAGTTAAATTTAAAGAAAAGATAAAAAAAAACTTAAAATATTTTTTCTAGAAATACTTTTTAGAATTTTGGAAGGAATCAAACATTTTGAGCAGGATAACACTTTCATATCAAACAATTGTTCACAACACGACGAACAATAGACTATTTATGATTTTGTTAACAATGTTAAACAAATTCTTTATTTAATCGTTCGCAGTATTCGTAGCAGTTGTGCGTATACATTACATCAATCTTTTTCAATTCTTTTTTGCAGAATTCGACAAAATTCATTAAAATTATAGATAACACGTATAGAAATGTAAATATAACAATAGAGGGAATTGATTAATCTCACTGCAAAGTTGCTTGTGCGCCAAATCAGTTCAAAGTGCTTTTTTACAAAGGCACGCTTCTTCAATTATTAATAATTGCCAAAGTAATGTTATCCTTTGAGTGATTGGTGAGATGAATCAATATTTGTCCTTACATTGAACAAAGAACGCAACTATTTTCCTTAATTATACTAAATTTCAAATTCTCACAGAATTTTACATTATACTAATTTCTTGAGAAAAAGAATAAATCAGTTAAAATAAATATTTTGAGAAATCGTGTTACTTTGGTAGCGATATAAAATTATGGGAAAGATTTTTAATTCTTTGAAGATTCTGTAAATTAACAACTTTTCTAGTGTTTGCTCAGTATTGTCTTATTTGGTAGTGACCGAGACTTTGTTTACTGAAACGAATTCTTTTCTACAAAAAACCTATAGTTGATCAACTTTTTTCCTAGAAAATTATCTAGTCTTCTAGAACTTCAAAAAATCAAAGTCCCTTTTCAAGCTTGTGTTCAAGCATGAAATTTTCAGAGATAAAGAAATGAAGATGAGTATTTAATTAAAAATTAAATTATATTTATATTTAAATTAATAAATCTGGTGAAATGAAAATACATATAAAAATGTGTGCCTTACTAATACTTTTTCTTACAAAATTCTCGAAAAAATGTTTTCAGATCAAAAAACGAATCAAGCGATAATAGAATATTTGTCTGCATTTTGCAACTAAATGCAATTATCGTCTATCCTTTTATTTTTACATTAAATCATTTATTTTGCATTTAATCATTTATTTTTGCATTAATCATTTATTTTTGCATTTAGTCATTTATTTTTGCATTTAATCATTTATTTTGCATTTGATCAATTTTTGTATTCGATCAATTTTTGCATTTAGCCATTTATTCTTGCATTTAGCCCCCTTTAGTGATAAACATTTGAAATAACGAAACAATATTTTTTAAATACGGATATTTTGAATTTAATGACTGACTAGAATTAGTAATCTGGAATCCCACTTCAGTCGTACTTCATTCGAATCATCGCTTTCTAGCGTGATTTTGAGTATCACAAGTAATATTTATTCACAATATTGCAGTATTATCGCAATAAAGCGTATTTTTATGTGCAAAGTGAAACTGATGCTTAAACATATGAGAAGGTATTAAAAGATTTTCTTTCCTCTTTGTCAAACGTATGAAATATTTGATTTGCCTTCTATCAAGTTTTTCCTAATTGTGTTTAGAGTAAAATTCGGCTTATTGGCTTAGAAGGCAAGAGGCGAAATACCTAATTGCAAAAGAGGTAGTTGAAAAATCTTTGGGTCACTGGTTTTCAGATGTAAGCAAAAAGTATCGAATTTTTGAAAATAATTTTTAGATTATTAAGATTATTATTATTATAATTATTTTTATATCAAATATTTATTGAATAAACAATTTGAAATGCTTTGAACAAACAATGCTTTAAACAAATTGAAATTATCGTTTATATTAAATTAAATTAAATGCAAATTATCGAAAAAAAGACCATTGTCATGTATTTATAGAGAAAAAAATTAAGAAAAACATTTTCTAAAACTCGATATCTTTTAATACATCTTAGTTACTGGTTTGTCAAAAATTTATAAGTTTGTGGCTTTAATTCTCAGACTCTAAGTAAATTGTAAGTCATGTTCTTACAAAATCGAATCATGAGACGCTGTTTTGAATAACGCTTGTTAAAGTTAGCGCTATGTTGATTTTTTTTTGCATTATTTATTGATGGTTTGCACCTGCTACTGAGCACTTACTCCAGTCGATTGCAATTAAGAATCTTTCAAAATTACAAAGACACATGATGAATTAAGATATCCAAGTCCTGGAATTAATCTTGGTCCTTTTTCTTAATGCGATCAACAATTGTTGAGCTTCATGAAACTTTCTTTTTAGTTGGTTTCTTGCTCCTTGGTAAAGTGGCAAAGCTGTTAATCTGAAAATGTAAATATCTCATAAAATGTGAAAATCTTAAAGCGAAAGGACGTTAAGTTTTTAACACACATTGTTTAAAGCTGCACTTATTAGCTACTTCATTGTTTACTTATACTCTGTTAGAATTAGAAGGAAAAAAGTGGATGACACAAATTTTTGTTGTTGATATTTTGCAGAAAAGTATTGTTTTAATTTCCCAATTAAAGCAATATTTTGCAGAAAGGTATTGTTTTAATTTCTCAATTAAAGCAATATTTTTCTCAAAGTTGTTAAATCTGTTTGAAATACTGACATCTCTGATTTGTTAATTATTTTCAAATTTTTAAAAATTGTGTAATAAAAGCCAAATTTTAGTTACCAAAAACATTTTTAGGGAATGACATAGAAGTTCAAGTTAATTAAAAGATATTAAATACTTTACTGCTCTATGATTTTAGCAAAGACAGAAAATTAATTATCAGTTTCCCTACCTACAGTGAAAATATTAAATTTTTTTAGAGTCAGCACACTTTGCGTTAAATGTACTGCAATAAAACACATTAGTAATAAAAACTTGAAACGTTTCATACTGTGTAAACAGAATATCCTTTTCGATGGCAGAGGTTGACGTTAAAAAGGATTTAATGAAGGCTTTAAGATTTAATGAATGAATCTTAAAGAAAGGAAAAAGGCACAATTTAAAGCACGTTTGAATTCAATTCCAAACTCTTCATCACTCATTAAAATAATTATTTTTTAAACAACGATTCGGAGATCGGGACATTTCTCTGATTCTTAATTTCGCTCTGATCGTTTGACTATTTCCAGTGCTTTCTAAACCTTTGTTTTCAATTTTCTCTTCCTTTGCTTTCAATTCGTCTGTAACTGTTACATCGCTTTTATCACCTTCCGTAGGGGAAAAGTCCAATTTTGTATCAGTTTTTAAAAGTTGGTTCTCATTTTGCAAATTCAAATCGTTGTCTTTATTTATATTTTCTTCAGTCTTGGATTGATCAACACTTGATAAAGATTTGTCAATTTCTACATCCGAAGAAGGTGTCAAAGTGTCATCATCCGTTGGAGTATTTTGTGATCCTATGCTCGATGATCTCGATTCAGAATCACTACAATCTGAATTTATCGAACTGGAATCATCGTGTCTACCTTTATCTTTCTGATCCTTATGAAACGCATTATGAAAGAAATTTTTCGGAACCGTAAGAAGCTTGGAAAATCTTTCTTTCGATCTGGATTTGCTAGTTTTTTTTCTCTTCAATTTTTGAGAATCCATTGAGTCAGTGAAACTTTTTAAAGAACCTGTTTTAATGACCAAAGTTGCTTTCACAGCATTCTGTGATTCGAAATCTTCCAAATTTTCAACGCAACCAGCATTCGGAGTTCTTGGCGCAGGTTTTTTGTGATATTTTCCAGCTCGCAATTCGCTGTTTGAATTACTTCTTGATACATTAGGCGTTGACCAAACTTCGAGAGAACTTATACTTCCATAAGTTTGCATTAAATCATTTTCACTTTTAGTACTACTAAAATTCTTTTCAGACGGAGTATTTTCAACAGTTTCACAACTGCTTAAATTTTCTTGAGACGAAACAATATTAGAAACAGCTTTATGCGCATCTGACAAAATCTTCTTTAATTCATCGAATTTTTCCTTGCAAATCTCATCCGTGAATTTTGTGATATCAATATTAGACTCCAAATGTTTATTAACAGTTTCACTTATCTCTGTTTCGATCTCGTCTCCAGGAATTACAATTTTCGGAATCGGAGAATTTCTCTTCAGGATCGAATCTTCATTTGCAATCGATTCTTCATTTTGAATCGAATTTTTAACTGAATCGTCTGCTTTATTTTCCTTTTGTTCTTCATCAGATACAACCAACTTGATCTTGGAATTCTCTTCTTCAATTTTTGGCAGATTAGCATCGTTTAAAGAGTCTTTGTTTAAGTTTATGAAATTATTACGTGCCAGGTGATAAGAAAGGAGTGAAACAAGTTCTAGTGCTTGTTCCACATTGAGGGATGTTAAAGGATTAGGCAAAGATTGAAGATCTGGATACAGAAGACTGTTGTCGGAATCCTCTTCTTCTTCCTTCAAACGTTATAATTGTTCATTTTAAAAAACGCTGTCAAAAATAATGAAGACAACTGGGAAGAAAATTAATAAAATTTCTTACTTCTGGAGCTTTTTTGGTCGTTGAACGTGGTTTCGCTCTCGTTCTTCCGCCAACACTCGCTGTCCTCACAAGTGATTCGCTATGAATCGATGAACGGTGATTATGCAAAGCTTCGCCACTGCTGTAACCACTAGATATGTCTTCGGATGACCTAATATTACTGAAAATACAAATTTGTTGACATTAATAACACGAGGAATTAGTCATTCTAATAACACGCGGAATTAGTCATTCTAATAATACAAAATATAATAATAATAATAGTTAAATAAAAGTGAAATTAAATAAAAAGATGAATTATTCATTTCTTTGAGTCAGATTTTAGAAGAGGATTAATTAACTAATTAACTAACCGCGAAATTCTTTAACTGAACGTCACCTAAAATAAAATTTAGAGAAATCGATATACATATTTATTTTTGAATATATTTATAAAAATATATTTAAAAATATTTGAAATAAACACAAAATTTAATCAAAATTCGCTTAGTTTTGGGTGTGTCAACATTAGCAAAATTAATTTTTAAAGATTTAATTTGAAAAATGAATAATAAAAACTTACTTTAAACTAACTAAGGGCTCTTTTGACCTTGGCTGCCTGACTTCGACGTCTACTTCAGAAAAGTACATTTCTAGTCTATTATTAGTAGACTGAGTTCTTCTAGGACTGTATCCTCTCCTTCCAACGCGTTCTCGTTTACGAGGTTCGACTGAAAATGAAAAATAATTTTATAATTTTGTTTTCAAAAATATAAAATATATAATAATTTAAATATTTTTGATTTGTTTTGTTGCCAAAACAAATGAAAAGGATCACTAAAGGGTAATTTAAATATAATAAAAACAAAAGATAATGCAACTGACTTCGAAATAAAATATTAAAATAAGTTGAAACCTTTCTAAAATATACCTTATATATATTTTTTACTTTTCTTTTTAACGTACCTAATCTTGTTTGTAAAAATCGTATTTGTAAAAAATGTACAATGTTTAAATTTACATTTGGATTTTTAATTTACATTTGGATTAAATACAATGTTTAAATTTACATTTGGATGAAAATTGCAAACTCTAGACATTTAGGAACAATTTTTTAAATTAAAATGTTTTACTTTTTTATTGAATTTTGCCTATTTTTTTTTATTTTCATAGAGAAATACAAAATATAATGATCCATTTTCTCAGAAATAAGATTTTGCATATTTTTACTTGCATTTGTAAACTTAATTCTACGTTTTCCACTAAATAAATTAATGTTATCGATCTTATGATGAGAAATCTACAAAATTAAAGAATTTGTCAACCAGTTGGAAAAACTCAGCAAAAAAAGAGGTCAACGTTTAGAAATAAAAATGTGTACAATTTTTTCAGATATTGTTCGAAAAACTTTTATACCCATACGTAATTATTAAAAAAAAAATTCTGCAGTAGATAATCAGAAATTTTTTCGCCTATACTATTAAAATTCATTATGAAACTAATAATTAAAATGAATAAATAATTTTCATAACGTTATAATAGTGAAAATTATATACTTTTATAATATATCTTCATTACAATAATATCTTCATTACAATAATATCTTCATTACAATAATATTTTCATTACAACAATATCTTCATTACAATAATATCTTCATTACAATAATATTTTCATTACAACAATATCTTCATTACAATAATATCTTCATTACAACAAAATCTTCGTTAAAATAATATCTTAATTACAACTCTATTCTTCATTATAACTCTAAAAAACTTTGGTTCTTTTGTGTGAAAAAATACAATCAACTGTAATTTTCAATATAAAAAAAAAGTTTAAAAATACGTTTATGAATTAATCTGTTTAAACACAAACCTTCCATGTCCGTCTCGTCATGTGAATTTGATGTGTTTCTATTTTCGTCTTCCTTTTCTCCTGACAAGTCACTAAGGCTGTAACTTTTTTTTAATTGCTGAACAAGACCTCCTCCTCCCTGTAATATAATTTTCTTAAAATCAATTTCGAAACTAAAACAGGTAAACAAAACAAAAAATAAATAAAAATAATAAAAAACAGAAACGAAATAAAAAAAGCCTTACCAAAAAAAATGTTAATGTGTTATCTGCCGTCACCAGAGCGAAGGGAAATTTACTGATCTTACGCAATAAGTGCACTTGAAATTCTTCAAATTTTACAATAAAAACAAATTACTCAAATTATTTTGCTTAAATTAATACATTTTAAATCAAGCGTGCACGTGTGTGCAATATATTATTAATTGCTAACCAGCTAAATTTTTAATACCTTTTGTACTTATTAAAAATTAATAAGCAGCGAATGAAAAGCTTTAAGTTGAAATTATTTGTGTTTAATCAATATAAGCCCTAATTTGATGAAAGAAAAAGAAGCGTTGGAATTAATTAAATGCATTTATTCACAAAAAACACTAATATTTCTTAAGATCTTTGGGATCAGGTATAAAAACTTCTTAAAAACTAAGGATGACCAGTAGATATTCGTAAAGTAAACACATATACAAGTGTAGGTAAATAGCGACAAGTCACTCTTATAAGATTCTCAAGAGATGCTACAGAAGTTTGTAATACAAAAGGCACAAAATGGCACTTGTCGAATTCGTCTTGAAATACAGACGTGATTTAGAAATGGATACTCAAAAGAAAGTATACGGACCAAATATATAGGCACGTGAACGCCAAATAATTTAAATAACACAAAAAATCGTCAGCGCTCTCTTGAATAAAAATTTACAATAATTTTTTGATAATTTCAATCAAATATACATATACAATTAATTTATTAGAGCGCTAATGAAATAAATTAAAGAAAATACAATGCATTTCCTGATAATTTCAATTATTGTATATAATTAACAAACATTTCTAAATCGACAAAAAATAAACGTGACCGGTAAGCTCCAGGAGTGAAAATTAACCAAATATGTTTCAAACCATTCAATTAATATTCTCTGTTAATAGTTCCCTTTAAATTCAGAAAGTAAAATTATAAATTATTTAACTTTTATCAAATTGGTGTTTAACAATTTGTTACAGCTTTTACAACTTTTACAACTTTTACAGAAAAATTATTTTCTTTTGTAAATTTTATTCTTTATTAGTTTAGCATTCAAAAATCAAGTTTTTTAGACTTTGACATCATTTGATCAAATTATTGCACGTTATGCAAACCATAGAAAACAAAAATACCTAGTTACTAATGTAAGAAGAAAATATATTTTACTACCAAGTAAATTTTGAAATTGTCATGGAATTAAATGCTTTAAAATAAATTTGGTTAAGAAATTCAAGCTCACGCATTAATATCAGTCTTTCATGTGCTCAAGATTGAGAAAGCAAATACTTCAAATTTCTCTTTATTTTAATTTGAGCCCGCAAATTGGTAAGTTAATAATTTAATGTTTCATTTAATTTAATTTTTTGTACATAAACAAAGATATGTCAAGAAGTAATCTTTCTATTAAGACTCTGTTAAATTTATTAAAAAAAGGTGTAAATCTTAAATAAAAGTAAAAAATGATCTGAAGAAACTAAAGATGATTCTTAGAGTCTTGGAACGATTACTTTATCTGTTTCCATATCAAATTAACTCTTAGTAACCGTTTGTATCAGCGATTAATTCTAATAACAAACTTGGTAATTTAACCAAAAGTTTTACTATCACATATAAACAATTATTTCTACTTTCTCTTTTTTTATCTCACCAAGGTATATTAAGAACACCAAAGATGAGAAAAAATTCACAACAAATGAATCTTGAAAAAGATACTACGATTGGTTGACAGATAAAAACTTAAAATAGTCTAAAGTCTCGCGAATCACGTCAATTTAGTGGTTTATATTGTAAAGTGATCTTATGAAATTTATATCAATCCAAAAATAAACTATTCAAAAAAAGCGTGTAATATTTATAAAACGAGTGTGAAAAATTGTTCCTTACATTATAATCAGGACTTTAGAAACTCAAAGTATTATCTAACCAAAACAGAATCCTTTCACGAATTCCAAAAAACTTGCATTTGTAAAAATGCAAGAAAAATGGATTCGTACTCAGTCCATATTGTTTACATCGCTACAATCATCACTTTTATTTTCTTTTGAGGATCTAGTTTTACGTTTTCTCGATGTTGAACGTGCACGTTCCTTTTTAGGTTTGCGTGCTCTCTTACTGGGAAGTTTAAAATCAGGATCCTGGGCTATAGCATCATCATCTTCATTTTCAAATTCTAGCTCAAAATCTTCATCAGTGGATAGATCAGTATTTGAGAGAATCTCCTCCTTGATTATGACATCATTGTTGCTCTTAGCGCGTCTTCTACGTGTGCGTATACCGTCTGGGGAGTCTTTCGTTGAGTCCTTTGGCGGTGTTTCCGCAAGGCTGGCTAAGCTAGAAAGCGCTGATTCTGAGTGGCTAGCAGGGAGGAGACACTTAGCAGCATTCGGAGAAACATTTGGCAAATTCTGCTCTTATCAGTAAATTAAAGCTCCAAACGAAGATTAATGGGTTATCGATGGTTAGACAATGTTTCGTTGATTTGGTTTAGTAACGAGATGACGGCATGATGCAGGATCGTGAGAAAAGGATGGTGTTGGCAGTGCAAGAAAACAAAAACAAAAGTAACGCAAACAAATTAGTTACAAGCCACAATGCTCTGTGCAGGCTAAAAAATAACTTAATTAAAAATGAACGTAACAAACAAGGATATTAATGAAATGCAAAAAATTAAGAATATTAGTAAGTTGAAAAATAACTGATAATATTAGCAAATAAAAAAATAACTGAGAATATAAGAAAATAAAAAAATAACCAAGAATATTAGGAATTAAAAAAAATTACTAAGAATATTTAGCAAGCAAAAAACTAACCAGGGTTTCTACAAATTTTGATTAATAAATTTCCATGAGTTTTTCATGATTTCTATCAGAAAAATAAACAAATTTCCACGATATTTTTTAATAATATAAATGTGTTAAGAAAATGAATTTCTTAATATTTTTTAAGAATTTAAATTACTGTTGAAATAGTGTAAGTTTATGCTCTTAGGCATAATGCAAAAATAATTTTCTACAGAATTTAAATTAGTTAAGGTCATTGCTTTTAATTTTTAAACAATTTTAAGTATGTACCTTGAAGTGTTTTTAAATATTTTAAAGTATTTTGAAGTACTCTGAAATATTGTAAATACTTTTAAAATATTTTGAAGTACTCTGAAATATTGTAAATACTTTTAAAATATTTTAAAAAACTAACATTTTAAAATCTTTTTCTACATTATTTAATATTGAAAATAAAAATATTTTTAAATACATTGAACTATTTTGAAGTATTTTAAAGTAATTTTAAGTAAATATATACATATTTTTTACTATTAATTTGTAAGTGGTTTTGAATATTTTAAAGTATTTTAAAATATTTTGAAGTATCGGGAATAAGTTGGAAATAGTATGAAGTAATTTTAGGTATTTTTAAATATTTCGATGTATTTTGAAGTATTTTAAAGCAATTTTAAGTAAATACATAAATATTTTTTAGTATTTGTAAGTGTTTTTGAATATTTTAAAGTATTTGAAAATATTTTGAAGTATCGGGAATAAGTTGGAAATATTATGAAGTAATTTTAGGTATTTTTAAATATTTTGAAGTATTCTGAAGTATTTTAAAGTAATTTTAAGTATATTTAAATATTTTTAAGAATTTTTAATTGTTTTTGAATATTTTAAAGTATTTTAAAGTATTTTAAAGTATCGGGAATAAGTTGGAAATATTATGAAGTATTTTTAGGTATTTTTAAATATTTTTATTTTTTTATTTTTTTTTTATTTGATAATCATTACAGCCCTTGATACAAAACTCATTTAAGGGCACTATAAATACAACATAATAAATTATTTTATTTATTTGTTTATTTTTTATTTGAATTTTTTATTTTTTATTTAATTTTATTTGGATTTGATTTATTTTTTTGAAGTATTCTGAAGTATTTTAAAGCAATTTTAAGTATATTTAAATATTTTTAAGTATTTTTTAGTGTTTTTAAATATTTTTAAGTATTTTGAAGCATTTTGAAGTAGTATGAAGTATTTTAAAGTAATTTTGAGTATAGTTAAATATTTTTAAGTATTTTGAAGTAGTTTTAAGTGTTTTGGAATATTGTAAAGTTTTTAAATAATTATTAAGGAATATTTTAAATTTAAATATTTTCAAGTATTTTTAAGTGTGTTTTACAGTAGTTTTATTTATTTTGAAATATTTTTAAGATTATTTAAGTATTTTTAACAATTTGTAAGTATTTTGGAATATTTTAAAGATATTTCGAATAGTTTTAAATATTTGGAAGTAGTTTGAAGTATGTAGTCTGAAGTCTTTTAAAGTAGTTTTAAGTATTTTTAAATATTTTAATAACATTTTAAGGATTGTTAAATATTTTGAAGCATTGGAAAGTATATTTGGAAATATTTTTTAGTAATTTTCAGTACATTTAAATATTTTTAAGTATTTTTAACCATTATCGAGTATTTTGAAATTTTTTTGGAAGACATTTCAAGTATTTTTAAATATTTAAAAGTATTTTAAAGTATTCTAAAGTATTCTAAAGTATTTTAAAGTATTTTAAAGTAAATCTAACTATTTTGAAGTATTTTTAAGTGTTTTTAAGAATTTTTAAGTATTGTGAAGGACTTGGTATTTCTAAAAAGTAATTTTAAGTACATTTGCATATTTTTAAGTATTTTGAAGTATTTTGAAGTATTTTGAAGTATCTTGAAGTATTTTGAAGTGTTTTTAAATATTTTGTAGCCTTTTGAAGTATTTCGAAGTAGTCTGAAGTATTTTAAAGTAGTTTTATTTATTTAGAAATATTTTAACGCCATTTTCAGTATATTATTAATTTTGCTAAAAACTTAATAAACATCATAAAATAAAGAAATCAAATTAAAAAAATAAATTTCCATGGTATAAATGAAAATTCCACGAGATTTCAATAATTCCTTGAGGAATAATGAAATTCCATGAAAATCCCAGTGTTTTCCACGTTTTTCAGAGTTGTAGAAACCCTGATAACTAAGAATATTTACAAGAACAAAACCTAACAAACAATATTGCAAACTACGAAATAACTAGGAATGTTTTCAAATAAAAAGAAAATTGAAAAAACAAACGCGAAGTTGGTTATATAATACAAATGAATAGAAACGAAGCGTTTCGAAAAAATGTACCTTTATTGCAGTCTGCATGAGGACAGTGGTTGCATAATTAACACCTTTGCTGCCCAAGTGTAAGACAGCCGTGTATCCCTGCTCAGTAGCTCGTGCAAGAGCTTCATCAATTTCTGCCTCTCGGCGACTTAGAGCTGGATGTACGAAACGACGGTATAGAATACTCGAGCCCTTTGTCGCAGGACTCAAAAGCCACAGTACCAAAACAATCTTAATTTCATAGTAAAACGGAAACCTGAACAAAGAAAACATAGCATTAAAACATGATTTTAATCTTTCAAAATCAATACCATAAACTCACATACATTTTGCGAAATAAAATACAACTATCAAAAAGAAAAAAAAATAAAAGAAACAAAAAATTATTCTTCGTCTATAAAAATGAACATTGGTCTATCATAAAAGGATAGACCTAAATAGGATTTATGCAAGTGCGATTTTTTCTATTTCGCATTTTTGAAACTACAGTTAAAAATCGTAAATTCGGATAAATGTGTCTTTGTTTGCAGAGACAGCAAGCAACTTTGAAACTAAAAAAAGCCAAGAATTTATCATATCGAGAATTGCAAGTCTCAGCAAAAATTACATGAGGGTTTTTTCCCTTCAGGTGTAATTTGAGCAGGTGAGGAAGCTCAGAATGGTATTTCTTGCCAGGATAAGCAAGGGAGCAAAAAGCGAAGGAGAAAGCAGACAGGGTATGTGGAGGAATCCCCAAAAGCGCATGTAAGCTAATATCTATCTTGTACAAAATTAGACTTTCGCAATCTCTGCCGACAGCAAGTTTCTACTCGCTTTTTCTGCTTATTAATCTTCGGCCAATTTTGCAAAAATGTTTTCAAAAAATATTTATCATCGATTGCTAAAAATGTAATAAAATCAATAAATAATTAATAAGTAATGAATAAAGTTTTCTTTTTCAAAAAAAGTATAAAATTAAAAAATATAAAATTGTATTCGGTCCATAAAATATTTTCTACTCGTAAATTTTATATTTTAAAAACTGCTGTGATTTTATTAACTAAATTAGTTATTAAAACACGATAATTTTGGAACAATAGATTGGACTGAATTTTTATCTTTAATTATGGAATTGTAATACTCGGATTTTAAAAATGGTTTTGAAAACCAAGTTGAAGTCCACAACGTTTTTGATCAACGATTTGAATTAAAAATATTTTTCTGTTTATTTTCTTCTTTTAAATTTTTATTTTAAAGAGTCTTTTAAAATATATTTTATATAACAAATTTTATTAAACAAATTTTAGGCAAAAATGTTTATAATATTCTGCTTGAGGACGTTTAAAAAACGATAAAAAATTGAATTTCATATTTTATTGAATATTATATTATTGATAATTATTTAATTGTAGTGCTCGAACTTCAAAAATATTTTCAAAAAACGTTAAAAAATTAAGTTTAATGATACTTTATTGAATATTATGTTATTGATAATTATTGAATTTTAATACCCTGATTTTAAAAATGTTTTTTAAAAACGTTCAAAAATTAAGTTTAATGATACTTCATTTTAACAAGAAGTTAAATTTTATCATAATAACATAAATAATTAAACTCACCAGAAGCTAAAAAATACGTCTGTAAAGGTTTCTGCACATGTGAAAAGTGCAAATACAATCCAGTACATCATCCATTTTACCTATAAAAATACAAACAAAATAATAGCTTAGAATATTATGCAAATAAAGTTCCAAACGTTCAAATGAATGAAATTTGTATCCTCTTGTTTTTAAAAATTCAGATTTGTCCTAAAATATTATTTTAACTAACAATTATTAACTCCTGCTATTATTGATTAAAAACAATTGTCCATTTTCATTACAAAAGTATATTTTTAAAAAAATAGAACAAAAAGAAAACACTTCGTTCAAATGAACGTTCCGAACTTTATAGTACTTAGAATATTAAATAATATTTACTATTTTTTTTAGTAATAATCAAATTAATCAGGAATATACACACAAAAATAAATATTTACTAAGGAAATATCAAACAGCAATTAATTTTTACCAAAATGAAAAGTAAATTAATTAATTAAAGCAATATTGAACAGCAATATATGGTGAAATAATACAATACTTTTTTAATGAAATATTTTTAATAAAATATTTTTAATAAAATGTTTTTAATAAAATATTTCTGATAAAATATTTTTATTACCTAAAATATTTTTAAAATAAAAAATTTCAATAAATGACCATCATTTGATAATGATTTTTACTCATTTGCTTGACAAACGTATCATATACAACTGCAACATTTAAATTTATACAAAACAAACAATTGTTTGTAATTTATTATAAACAATTATTACTACTGAAAATAAAATAAATGAATAATTTAATTTAATTCAGCAACATCGAAGAAAAATTATTTTTATTTTTAGATGAATAAACTTAATAACATTTTTCAATTTCATACATTCATACAATACATAAATTCATGTAGAGAATCAGTTTATCAAGACAAAAGATATCATTTGTTAAAATCATATCGACAGCTTAGAAAATAAACCTGCTATCTCGCATTCTGTTGAATTTTTTCCCCTATCTCAAAAACTTAAAAAACAATGAAAGACATCAAAACAGATAAATAATTTGTTTATCAAAAGCAGATTTATAAAAGTTATCATAATATATTATAAAGAAAAGTTTATCATTTTTTCAACTAAAAACTATAATTTATTTTTAACGTTTTTGCTTTAAGGAAAAAAATAATTCACGAAAGGTTTCAATTCTGAGTAATTTTTAAAATTAATTTATAAACAATTTACAAAAAAATGTGGTAAAAAAATGGTTTTTAAAGAAATACTATTTTTTAAGGAAATACTATGTTTTAAGGAAATACTATGTTTTAAGGAAATACTATTTTTAAAGAAATACTTTTTGAGGTCTTTCCTTTTTCATTTCATCACTCTTTATAATTTCCTCTTTAAATTCACAACAACAAAATTCTCCAGGAAAGGCTTCACAGCGAATATCAAAAATATTTTAAGGGAAATAGGGGACTAAAAATAAAAAAATAGGGGAGTTTTATAAAAGTCCCCTATTTTATGCTTTAAAAAATACACAAATTAACATAAGTACATAAATAGTAAAATAGTTTATTTGGAAATTAATTAAAATACTATTTTTACATTTTAAGAACACATTCAAAGCTCGAAATTCAATCTTATCGGATTAATTATTAATAATATTAATTATTAATATAATATTAATTAATTTTCATATTCAATTATTTTTATTTAACTTAATTAGTATTTAAAGGAATTTTTATATAGTCGAACTTTTGTACAATAGGATCTTTAATTCACAGACTTCTTATTTAATATAATTTCTTTTTAACAGAATTTTTAATTAATATAATTATTTTTTAATCTTATTTTAATTTAACAGAATGTGCACTTAACAGAATTTTGATTCAACATAATTCATATTTAAAAGAATTGTTATTCAATGGAACTTTTATTTAACTCAATTTTCATTTAAAAGAATTCCAATTTAAACAAATTTTTAATTAACAGGCTTTTCATTTGACAGAATTTTAAATAAATCAAAATGTTAAATCTCACAATTCGTCGGTCATCGAAACTTTATTTGCTAAAATTTTTAAGTGTAAGAATTGTCATTTAATATAGAAATTGTAAAACACCGAATTTTTGTTTGTCCAAAATTACAAATGTCAAAACAAATATCCGGCAGAAAAGTCAAGAAAACTAACAAGTCAAGAAAATTGTGATTGATTAATTTTAAAATTCCCGCTAAAACTTATCGGATATTTTTTCAACTATTTTTTATTTCTGCGACAAATGAAAATGTGGCGTTTTAAAATTTCTATTAAATGACAATTCTTACACATAAACATTTTGGCAAATAAAATTTCAATGAAATACAAACATTTGTTAATTAATAATTTAGTAATGTATCTAAAGTTCGGAACGTTCATTTGAACGAAATATTTTCCTTTAGTTTTAATTTTTTAAAAATACGCTTTTGTAATGAAAATTGACTATTGTCTTTAAACCTTAAAAGTTAATAATTGTTAAGTCAAATAATATTTTAGGACAAATCTGAATTTCTAAAAATAGTAGAATAAAAATTTCGTTCACTTGAACGTTCGGAACATCATTTGCATATATAGTATTACAGAAATTTTGAAGAATATTAACTCTTTTGAATAAAAATTATATCAAATGAAAGTTAGGTGAACTAGAAAATCTGTTGCATGAAAGTTTAACCAAACAAAAATTCCTTTAAATAGCTTTAATTCACTTAAATTAAAATTCTTTAATGTGAAAATTAATTTGAATATAAATTCTACTTTATAAAATTAGATAATAACATAAAAATTCGAGCTGATTGATTTAGAGAAAAAGTCATTTCAAAATAGTTTAAATTATCTTTCGTAATAAAATTCTAAATCTTTTAATTAAAAATTGTATATATTTTAGGGGACATTTAGGGAAAATTTGTGAAACAGGGTACTTTTAGGGGACACGAATAAAAAAGGGGACTTTTAGGGAAAATAGGGGAGGACTGTGAAGCCTACCAGGATTTTTAAAGTACCTAGGTATATAAAACTTTAAAATATAAATAAAAAAATATTAAAAGGTTGTTTTTACTTCAAATAAGTGTTTTATTTTGAAATAAATGAACAAATAAAAGTAACTCACGTATTCTTTGACGTTTTTCGTTCGAACTGCTTTATAGGACGCATAAGCTGGATAGAGTGTGCCAAAGACCAATCTGAAAATGGGATATACAAGCATGTAAGTAAAAGCACGTGGCATCAAGATAGCTAATATCACCGACATAATTCCAAGATTCTTAATAGTTAATCTGATTGGTAATTTTTCCAAAGAATCGTGCATCCAGGCCATCGAATGTCGTAGAAAAACACGCGAGAAGCTCATCCTTTTAGTAACCGAGATCATCAGTTCATCATCAAGATCAACATTCTCATGATACTTGCAACCTTCCATTTTACAAACACCAATCTTGAAACAAGCATCTCCGACTACTTCAGTCATCATGATCAATCTATTTCCAATTCTGGATCATTAAAAGATTGCTAATTCTTTCCAATCGCTTTTATGCCCTATCTAGGTGCTTTGACAAGCCTGGCAACATCCCAAATGAGGATTTTCTTGACATAATTAACCCTGACTTTTTGCCTCTTTTGGCTGCAAGAAAAATTTCCAAGTTAATCAATCTATATATAAAAAAAGACACGACTATTTTTGATCCATTATACTTGAATTGAGGTTTGATTTTTCTAAAAAAATGTTTTGTATTTGTTTTTTGGCAAAATGGGTTTTTTAAAATAATTGATCCATTTCTTCTAGATTTTAATAATTTTTAATATTATCATTTAAAAAAAATTAATAATAACAATTTTGTTTCTACTTAAAGTGCTTAATATTTATGATACTGAAGTTTGAAATGTTTTTTTTCATTAATGAAAAACTTAAAAAGAAATATTTACTTACTAATAATTTTTCCCGTACTTATTTACAACTTTTTTTAAAAAATAATGTAAAAAGAATCTTTAGAAATTGTAAATAAATATTTAGAAATTTGTTTCTTTATATTTTGTAAACGAAAAAAAACGTTGCGAACTTCAGCGTCGTTAATATTTGACAAATGAATTTTTCTCCACATTCGGCATTAAATGATAAATTTAATTATGAATGTTAAATATAATGAACGATAAATTAATGATAATGAATGATAATTTAATGATAAATTTCGATTAATTCAGGTGTCTAACATTCAAAACACTGTTTACAAAATTTCTAGCACGTCAAGATTTGTTTTATAATTCATTTCCAAATTATTTTTTCCAAACTTTATAATTTAATTTAAATATTTCAAATATACTATTTAATTAATTTTTAGTTTTTAAAAACAACACGTTTTATAGAACCAAGTCGAAGTTCACAACGTTTTTGATCAACGATTTAAACTAAAAATATTTTTCTATTTATTTTTTCTTTCTAATTTTTATCTCAAAAGATTTTTTGAAATGTATTTTATTTACTGTAGGCAATAATTTTTTTTAAAATATTGTAGGCAATCATTTTTATAATATTCCGTTTGGTAATTTTTCTTTATCGTTGACAAAACGTTGCGAATTTCAGCCAGGTTTTTATAGAAATAAATTTAAAACAAAAGTTCAAGGAATTCGAGAAGAAAACCAATCATTCCTCTTTTTTTGCTCTAATTCTTTTTTTTTCTAAAACACATAGTTTTCAAAATATTTATCTTCGAAAGTCAAATTAAATAGTAAAAATAAAATAATTTAAAAGCAATTTTCAAACTTTTAAAATACCAATATTAAATATAAATTTAAGGTGATGATGCTCTTTAATGAAGCTACCCTAGCTTTTTTTGTTGCAATTTAAAAAAAAGTGTCTAATGTAAATTAAAGTAAATGACAAAAAAGGGTTGACGAAAAAAATATAATAATAAAACAATAATATAAAAGGTTTATAATATTTCTGTTAAACATGGTTTCAAATGCTCAACACTTCAATGAAAAGAAATTTAATAAAAAGAAAACCACACGAAATTTGTTGTTGTTTATTAATTTCCTTCTCCAGATTTCATCACAATTTTTTCAGATGCAAACAATTTTCCAAAAAATGCAAACAAAAGGAAAATTCCTTGATAATAATTTTGATCAAATATTGGAAGATAATACAAATTATGAACTGAAGTTTGAAACAAATTTTCACAATTACTTTTCGATGATAATAATTTAGATAAAATATTGGAAGATAATACAAATTATGAACTGAAGTTTGAAACAAATTTTCACAATTACTTTTGCTTTTCGTTATTGTATGGTGTGAACTCTGTCAAGTGGGGAACACTTCTCGGAGATGTTTCGGAGAAAAGATGAAGTTATTTCGCAATTATTTTGGTAGACCATGCGCAGGTCGACCTATAGTTCTATTCGCGTTTACTTTCAGTTAAATACTAAAAGTGTTCTGAGCTAACGAAGAAGCAACGTGTCCTCAGCGACGAGTAGAGCTGCAGTGGCTCTATTTTTGCATACAAATTTTTGCCCTCACTCTGGACCAACCATCAGAAACGAGAACGATTTGTTGGCATAAAATTCACATGTGGTAATGCTTATGCAGCGTCAAATTTACATTTGGGCTATATTCAGTGGCTCATGGCTTATTTGATGCATCTGTTTTTTTATCATTGTCAAAAATCGTTTATCAAACTAATTAAATTGTCCATTTTTTTAAAAACATATTAATGACCACTTTTGCTTCCTCATAGGGAAGCATTGTTTTTTAAATAATATATTAGTCAATATTTTTTATTAATGAATTATTATTTTAAAATTGAAATTATTATTTTTTCTTTAATTATGACATTAAATATTCACTGAGAGAAACTTTTGGTTGATTTGAATATAAACATTTGTTTAATTCAAACATAAATGAATCAAACAAAGAATTTGTTTGATTTAAATAAAATTTTGTTTGATTCAAATAAATTTTGTTGGATCAAAACAAAT
>WNHD01000657.1:0-26940 GCA_011057455.1 Ganaspis sp. Gsp50
ACAAACATTAAACAAATATAAATTTACAATATTATAAACATTTATCAAGCGTAATCTTTAAATTTTATTCGTTTGTCACTGAATTGTGATTTTCCAAAACCAATTTACCGATTAGTCGATCAGAATCAATTTTTACTGCCAATTTCCTAGTACATATTTTGGTAACTTCTTCACTTTTTACCCTTCACCTTTTTAATCTTTTACTATCTTTTTTTCCCGTTGCTATTGTTCCAGGATGAAGGTAACGTTGGGAAGGGGGTAGGAATCTTTGGTAATTTAAACGTTTGAAATCTATTCGCCATCTTCTTTTCCCTTTGTATTTCTTGTTATTTTCTGATGTCCTTAAGATTGAAATATTTAATCATTTGCAGGATAGAAAATTGTGAATAACAAAGCGCGATAAAAGTGGAAACTAAAAGTACGAAAAGGAAAGTGGAAACTTATGTGTACAAATCAATTTTTTGGTCTAGTTTTCCTAGGTTATCAGACTTCACATCAATCTTTTGAAAACTCAGCCATCGTGGCTTTTACTTAAAAGGCGGTACACGATCTTATCAGTTGTGCATCGTACACTTTCGCTCTCCACTGATTCAAGGCGTGACGTACTTTAATATAATGTAGCTCGCTCAAATTACCATGTATTTCAATTTGAACGAGTGCACTTGGAATTTTCACCTTTTTCATAAACATCAGTCTTTTCCTGACGCATCCGCCGTTCTATAAATAATTGCCCTCCTCCGCTCCTTGGTTTCTTTCAATAAAGAGGAAATTGCGCAAAAGAAAGGAAAAATGCTAATCTTGGGAAAAAAGTCCCCGGCTTCACTTACTCCTCAGCCATTAACAGATTACTCCGTAAGCAATTATCAAGCAACAAAAAACGCTTACTGTAATGAGAAAAGTTTAAAATAATGTCTCTTACATAATGCGCACTTGGATGCTAATTTTTTTTAGATTTCGATTCTCATTTTAAAAATCCTTGAAATGGATTTTATCTTCCGAAATAGTTGATTTAGGTTGATTTTTGGTTGAAAATTGATTGCAATTACATTACAATTTTTTGGATTTTTTCTTTTTGGTATGTTTGAAGGGTGATTTCCGCGTGTCAATGTGAGCCACTTAGCAGGTTGATATCGAGATGGATAGAAGTGGAGAGAACATGGGATTAGAGCGACAGGTGATCATGGAAAGATTTTGTATTGTCATGCATGTTGACAAAGAATGATCCAGCAACCGTATCTTGGAGATCTGTATTTTACAGATTTATTATATCGTGACCGTTAGATCAGGTCTGTCTCGAAAGCATTGTATAACCGTTTCTCCTTCGGACAGCCCTTTTCGTAATCCATTTTATCATCAGAGGAAAAAAGACCTAGATTTTATCTACCATTACTCTGGACATCTGATACAATGCTTTCGTCAGCTTTTCTCAATGAGTCATTCTCTCAGACATAAAAGATTAATTTTCCCCGTGGAAATAATCTTTTATCTAATTTAGCCTTTTATCTACTAATTTTTATCTATTAATCTTTTATTTATTCGTCTTGTGTCTATTAATCTTTTATTTCTTCATTTTGTGTCTATTAATCTTTTGTTTATTCGTTTTGGGTCTATTAATCATTCGCTTTCGGACTATTGATCTTTTTATTCGTTTTCGTTCTATTGATCTTCTGTTTATTCGTTTTCGTTCTATTTATTCGTTTTCGTTCTATTTATTTGTTTTCGTTCCATTTATTCGTTTTCGTTCCATTTATTCGTTTTCGTTCCATTTATTCGTTTTCGTTCCCAAGGGCGTACCCAGAAATTGATCTAGGGAGGGGCAATCCAGATTAAATTTGTTACAGGAAGGATAGTGGTGGGGGTAAAATTTATATTAAATTTCCGATTTCTGGGGGGCAGCTGCCCCTCCCTGCCCCAACGTAGGTACGCCCATGTTCGTTCCATTTATTCCTTTTCGTTCCATTTATTCGTTCTCGTTCTATTGATCAATTATTTATTTATCTTGTGTCCAATAATCTTTTGCTAACGTTTATAAGTGCCAAGTTGATGTATTTTTATTTACTTTGAGGCCTTATTCAGTTTTATTATACAAAAAAAGAGTTGAACGACATTTTTCGACTGACTCAGCAGCCCTCGTCAGCTTTATTCAAGTTTCATTTATTAAATTACGCATTATTGTCTCGTGTGTGTAAATACAAAAATGGTCTTTGATTTCGTTGAGAAATTTTTTGGAAATTTCCACTGCATTGGTTCATTATTACTCAAATGTAATACTATTACAATTTTTTATGACTACGAATGTATATAAAAACCCTTTCGACAAATATCTGTTGGAATTAAGCTCCAAATATTAAGAGCAATAATATGAAACAATTCAAGAAGTGTCGATAACCTAAAAGTTGTCAATTTCCACTTATTCAGTTATTTTCAAGGTTGATGCCAAAAAAACCTTTATTAATAATAATATTCAGAGTACACGAACACTTATTTTGAAATAAAAACCGAATTTTGTCACAAAAGACTAATTAGAGACGATTTTCGACACGCTGACATGCTTGCAAAGCATTTGCAAAGGAACAACAAACAGGGATGTATAGTTAAGCATAACTCACAGTTTTTGCGTAAAATACGTAAAAAATGTAATATACGGAAAATTTGTATAAAATGTAAAGTTGCATTTATACCTTCCGTTGAACGTAAAACAAGATGGCAATATTGACATTTGAGGAAGAGAGACAGATGCACTGTCTTTTACAGTCCAACGTAGATTATTCGATTTGGACAAGTTTAACACGAGGTGTAAATGCACCTTAAAAATCTTATTCAAGATGGCGGATTCAATCTAAATTGCATACTCAAATTATCTTTGAAATATTTATATAAAAATAAAAGAATGAAATTCACTGAATGACAATTTACATACTTGAGAGTTAACCTCAACAGCGTTAGTCTTTTTGTGATAAAATTCGGTTTTTTTATTACAATAAGTGTTCATGTACTCAATATTATTATTAATAAAGTTTCTCTTGGCATCGTCCTCGAAAATAAGTGGAAATTAACAACTTTTAGGTTATCGACTCTTCTTGTTTCATATTATTACTCTGATATTTTGGACTCGGTTAGTTCGGTTACAGCTTTGTGTCCCTATTAGGCATGGAGAGTATATTTTCCTCTCCAGAAATTCACCTGCAGAATTTTGGTAAGGGCACAATCGACTCAAATAAACAAATTAAATTTTAGAGGCTATGATTATGCGAATATCAGAGAGCCGTGCGCCCACGCGTGCGCCACAGTAAATTGACGCCATTTTACAACACTACGGATGTTGTCCCATGTCAAAAAAATCATCATGGAGCACATCTTTCTACTATTCGCATACTTCATTTTCCATTTGGGTCATTGACCCCTCCACGCGTAAATATATTAATTTCTCGAGACAAAAAGGATGCAAGTGTGTTTAATGAGATGTCTACTTTGTTCAATTTTCAGGAAAATGTGCAAATTTTGAAATAACGTATAACCTAAATAATGTATCTGTAACCTCACATTTTGTCTCTTTGTTTCTCTTGTGACTTTATGCGTCAGGGTCAGTCATTGTGGGGGCATAATACGAAGGCCTTTACAAAATTTCTAGGAACGAATTGTTCAACTATCAACAAATAAAATACTAAAAAAGCTTCAAGACGTGTGTGCAAACTATGTTAGCACTGCAGAACGCCTCATCAGGAGGCGGTATGTACTACCATCAGACTGCAGAGGTGGGTTATCATCCTAATGTTATTTACGTAAGAATTACCTCGATTTGCATTAATTTATCTACTAGTACTCTCACTGTTGTTCACAATAGACCTTTCCTTTACAGTATTTCGTCTTCTTTTAACCCACGCATCACTGCAAGGGTTAGAAAAGGACAAAACATTGAAATGAAAGGGTCTATAAGATTTTTGTGATCGATTTACACACTTCGTATCTATTTATTTAAAACTCACCTCCTCGTGATACCATCTCTGCTGCAGAATGGCCCAGCATCTTCTGCAGTGACAGACTTCCTTTTCCCTCGGGTTGTCCTTGTCCTTTTCCCTGCTAGTGAGTTGTGGTGGCGGGGGTGGAACCGGAGGTGGTAGGGGACTCGTGGCCACTTCGAGACTATCCGAACTCGAATTGTGTCTCCTCGGTGGAGTGATATTCGTGACATTTCTCTGACTCGAGTTCTCGGCAGGGGCTGCTTGTCGCACTTCACTTGACCTCGTTCGATCGTTTCCCGTGCGAGAATAAGGCGAGGAAAGGCAAACATTCATCGAGCACTTGGAGGTTGTCGGCTGGGGTTGTGGTCGCAAGAAGTCGTCCAAGAGGTAGAAGCTCTGAGCCCTGTTAGACCTCGTGCGGTTCTCTGAAAGCCCATTAGCATCACTTTTCGTGTTTGTCAAAGTCTCCTGGAAATATTTAATCGGCTCGTTCGCCTCTCGCTTCAGGAAGGGAAACTCTTCCTCAAAGAGTTTTCGACCGACCTTGAGTCTCCTGTTGGGTGGCTCCTTCTCCCGGTACTGGGACTTGACTCTTGCTGAGTAGCAAGTGGGATGGGGATACGAACTGCTCTCGATGGTGCAAGTGCTCATCAACGAGTCTCGAGGATTGTTGTCGCTGTTTTCCACCATCGAGGCACTCGCGTTGTGGTAGAAGAAAGTTTGGCTAGAGCGTGAATCACCGTTTCCGGCCGGAGTTCGGAGAAGTGCTCCTAGAGAGCGCCACTTCCGGTCCTGACCGGAGCAGACCGAGGTGCTCCACTTGGCTTCCGGGGAATTCATCGCAGAGTTGACTGACCACTTGCGCTCTCCTTTGCTCACAGCGTTGGACCATTTCCGCTCCGATGATGATGAATTCGGTTCCTCCCGTTGCTTGGTCTTCCACCAGGAAGACGTTGACGTTGTGAAGAGGACCAAAGCGCCCTTCAACGGATTTTGGTTTTTCACTTCTCGATTCTTCTCGTCTTTTGGATAATAATTCCCGTTCCTCGATTCCCTGTCGTCCTTGTCCTCTTCGTGGAGAAGGATGGCGTTGGTGCTGTGGAGTCGGGGTCTGATCCGAACGAAGCCGTAATCATTGGAGTCGATGTAGGGGTGCTCCGAGACGTCTCTGTTTCTCAGATCGTTGGAGAAGTTGCTAGTTTGGGTCTGATGATGCGGTAGAGAACTTAAGCCACTGTATTGGTGCGTGCTCAGCTGCAGATGAGGCTGCTGGGGCAAGGTTGAGGTCCGGGCGCGATGACTTTCGCCGGAACCTCTCTGCAGACAGGAGAAGCTGGCCGAATGACGGAGACTGGAGGGAGGATTGTTGGGCTGACTAACTCCCAACATTGCTTTTGCAATTCTTCCAAATATTTCCTGACAACTCTTACTGGACAACTCTGCCTCAGTCTTTCGTTGAATTAGACCGTGTGGACGGAACTGAATCTAGTAACGCCCGAGCGTCTTTTGTGCGACTCGACATTTCTCCTATCTTGCTCATCCCTGGATCTGTAACAAAAAGAAAGGACCAGGGTAGGGACTTGCAACAAAAAAGAAAACTACAATTAGCGATGAAGATGACATAAATAAAATGCTTATCAAAAAAAGTGTTTACCATTTTACCAACTTTGCTGGAAAAAACATGACGAATGAGATGCGGCTAAATAAAAAGCTTGGGAGATTTGAGTAAAAAGGATATACCGGGTGTCGTGAAATAATCACGCAACAGTTATCTCGGCATAAATCCATTTCCTAATTGGCCGAGTCTAGACGCTAATTAACTTTAATTATGAATTAAAATTAGCGAGTTGATCGGTGCAGAACCAGGGTTAACTCGTGCCGGACGAGGTTAAGTTTGTTTCTTCAATAAACTCAAAATAACTCAGTTAAATTGCTGAAAAGAAAGTTCCCCTTGCTCGTAACCTGGAAAAAGCTAAAGTGCTCTAAATCCATTTAATAATTATTGTTTGAAAGAATCGTTGCAGAAAAATGGTAAAGAAGAATAACGGCAATGGTATAAAGAGATCTGAAATAGCGTTCTCGCGAGGCCAATTTATTGCTATCCTCATTACCAGTCGTTATTGTTGCAACAGTCGATTGGTTTCGCAATAATGAGGTGAACTTTTAAGCCTGCGAACGGCCTTGCCTTTTGCATACGCCGGCAGGGTACGTACACACCGTGTGGGTGTCACTTACGTATCTGCCTTGAAAACCTTTTACCATTTGCACCTACATAGACAAGAACTAGACGCTTATCCAGGTGCTGCCATAAAACGAGAAAGCCTCTCAATAAATCTAAACCAGCCCTAACCTCTCTTTTGGTTCCCAAGATTGTTTCACGTTGCAGAAAAAACAAGAAAACATATTTCAAAAACGTGCTTAAAAATTAGCAACAGTTTTATAAAATTTGCCATTTTCTTGGTTTGGTTTGGTGCAAAAAAATGGCGCATGTCGTTTTTGATGCATTGGAATTTTTCACCCTTTGTTCTGTTATTTTATTATCAGAATTACTAGATTTGATATTTTATCGAACAATACATAATTTATCTTGTAAAGCGCCAAACATTGTTTTGAAAATTCATTTTTTATAAACAAAATTTAGTAAACAATGTAAATAATGGAAAGTAGAATGTTTGTTGACAAACGCGCTGGCAAAAGAGAATGACTGTGAACATTTAACATAGATGTGCAACTGTTGAGTGCAATATACTACATGGTTGGGTCAACAGGGTTGGAAACAGGGATGGGTAAGTTGAGGCAAATGCAGAATAAAACGGAAGCGTAAGCATGTGATAGAAAAGGACAACGAATACCGTCTGCACTATTCTATCACATGCTTACGTTTCCGTTTTATTCCGCGTTGGCCTTTACAAAACTAAAATTTATGCCTCATCAAAAATACAATTAATTTGTCTTTAGTATAGTCCCGGTCATAATTGGCACAGACTGTAGGCATAAATGCCTTCCTATTTTTCACTAGAAAATTCCTACTCAGCGAGTTTCTTTCTATGTAATTTCACTCCATGCCTTAACATTTTTTATCAGCATTGAATAAAACTACAAAGAGAAAAACTCGCTGAGTAAAAATTTTCTAGTGGAAAAAAGGAAGGCATCCATGGTCGGGACTTTAACGTCTGAAATTTTTAGTCAGGTTATGTCAGATGTGCGCCACCTGACGTTAAATCACCAATTACCGGTCATTGGTCACCAGACGTCAAGCGACACACCATTTCATTTTCACACCTTGTCCTTTTCTAGCCTATGTAATGATACACAAGCTAAACAAAGACAATGAAATCGATTAAAAAATCTTTTTACAGGTTAATTAAATTCGCAGCAACTGTAATTTGCCAGACAGTTATAATCGTCAGGTTTTGACGAAAAGTAGTGAATAATCCGGGGGCGTAATATTAATCGAGAAATTATTCGTCGAGGGATAATTATGTTTGGTAGGGAAATAAGTATAACCCCTATCGAGAAGAATCGTAAATAATTATATCCTGGGCGAAGGGTTGAGGGCCGAGTTTCTTGGATATATATACAGCAGATATCGAGGCTACTATTGCCAGGGGCGAAAATCCTGTATTTAAGTGATGCTCAAAGACCAGTTAAGTGTTCGCCAATCACGATAATGCACGTGAAATCATCGGCGTGCCGTCCACGCCTTCCTTATCCGATATCATTCATAACTCAGCTGGAAAAATTTTTTTACAACTCGTGCTTTAAAAAGCACGCGAGATTTTTATTTCAACTTATCGGGAATAGTTTTATGATAATACTGCACGAAATAGCACGTCAAAAGTCCTATTTTGTTGAAAATTTGTTTCCTGTTCCTGATATTTTGACATTTTTTCTTTGCGAGAACAAAGAAGAGATCTAGCGTTGTTTATTTTTCGACACTGCGCATCAGTGGGTGGTTTGCAACTCTACTGCGCAGTCGTATGCGCACATAGATGCGCAGTAGCGTTGCGAGCTACCCACATATGCGCAGTAGCGAATCGTAGCTTCTAGAGATGCGCAGAAACGTTTCTTAGCTTCTACAGATGCGCAGTAACGTCTCGTAGCTTCTACAGATGCGCAGTAGCCTACCAGAGAAGGTAAACAGCTTCTAAAGACTAGCAGAAAATATTCGTCTACCTTAAAAGTTCATTAACTGGAAGAATATGAACTGAAAATACACTTGAATCGTTTATGTAATTAAACACGAAATTAGATGACCAAAATAAGAACAAGAACGGATTATACTGGTGTAATTCTATGCGCTCTGGATACTTGGAATCAGTTGGTTGATTTAATTAGCTTAAATCCCTGGCCGGAACTAATTGCTCACCCGATACGTACGAAATAGCGAAACTCGACTGCAACTTTGAATTTCTCCCGAAACGAAACTTTGAAAGCTTCATTACTCTGGACTGGGCGACAGGCGATCGCATGCTGGCAGCGAATTTGGCGAGAAATCAAATTTTGATTTGAAAAAGACTTCGCTCGAAATCTCCAACTGTTGGGAAATGCAACTTTTACTCTTTTTTTTTTGCAACCGCTTTCTGCCAACTGGTTAATAAACAAGGAGACATGCGCCGACAACTTTTGTGATCAAAGTTTCTGATCGAGTCAATTAGAAATTGGATTATGTAGTGCGGTTATTTCAATAACGGAATTGCGTGTCGAAAAGTGCAAGTAGAGCGAGACAATATTGCGAGAATCGATTTTTAACTCGGCAAAATAAACTTGGAATAATTAAAGATATCTAGAGAATTAGAATCTTAAAAAAAATTAATTGGTCGCAACTTTTCGTCGTACCAGTTACTTGACGGGACAAAGTCACGTCAATAAGATTGTAGTCAGACTCGTTCAAGTTAATTATGGATACAAAGGATATAATTTAAACATCTTTTTCTACATTCTTTTGCTGATATTATCGACATCATTGATTTTTCTTTGCGAAAACAAAGAATAGATAATTTCTTTGTTTTTTTTCGTTATTGCGCAACTGTGTCTGGTTTTCAACGATACTGCGCAGCTACATGCGCAAATGGGTGCGCAGTAGAGTCTTGTACCTTGTACACATGCGCAGTAGTTTTTCGCTTTGTGTAGACATGCGCAGTAGTGTTTTCCAGATGCGCATAACGATTTTATATACGAAATACTACAAACTTTTGTTTGCAATTGTAAATTATTACTTCTGGAGGAAAAAACTTTGTTACAACCGTATGCAAAAATCTCTAATAAGTTGTTATTTTAATTTTGTTCACAAAGTTTAATTTTAGAATGACTTTGTGGATAGAATGACTTTACAGGATAAGTATGTTAAAGATTAAAGAAATGAAAAGTTGTTATCGAAATTCTGGTGTAATTTTATTTAGCATGTTTGAACTTTGAGGAAATGGGAGTTACCCTGTGGGGAACAGGACGACCATCGAGCGATGGGACCCGATAGTGTCTTCTTTGCTCGAGTCACGCAAAGGTGAAATATTAAAATTTCGTGCCAGAGTGTGATATCGTTTGGTTCAAATATTACGAAACTCTTTAGAGATGCCATTCGTCTCATCGAAATCCGATGCTTCTATGATCTTCTCTAATTTATTGCCTCAACAAGCAACTTGTAAAGCCAAGAATAAAAAAACACATTTATTAAAGTCGTCCAGTCGGACATGCCAATTTTAATCAAATTAAATTAATTTTTTTACAATTTAAAATAAAAAAATTTGCTAAAGACGAACTTGGACTAAAGCTCCAAGTTTTGCCATTTGGACCATTTTTTTTAGATAACCACTGAAAATAATAAAAATTCAAGTTTGTTTTTTAAAATCGAGCCTGTTGCAGAACTTGACCGGGAAACGAATGAAATAGAAAAATTTGCGCAAAAGCGAGATACTCGCAAATATGAATAAATGCAATAATAGAATTTATTTATCGAGTGCAATGGCCTCCCCTGATATCACGTGCAACCCCCTCAGTGTAGGTAAACGTCCTCGGCAAAAGAAGAAAATAATTCGCATCGCTGAAATCGATATCGTCTCCGTATACACGTACACACGTTTATCCACCTTTCAAAAAAATTTCACAACGAGGATTAACTCGAGACTACCAATATTTTATGTCTGAAATTATAAATCCCAGTAGTGCAGAACTATTCCATCTTAAACTCGATTTTAATTAAAATTTTCCCCCGTACAAATCCTCTTTTAATTACAAATCACCTCTGGAAAAATTTCCTTCATTAAAGCGAATTACGACATGAGGAAAGTGGATAAAAAACATCTCGAAATATCGAAGAATCTCCGCGGTTTTATGTAATAATAACTTCCCGTTTAATTTTTTTTATTGCCAGCTCGTTAATTGAAAGAAACGCTTGATGATATCTGCTTTGCCTCGCGATTTGGAAGTTAGTTTTTCACGAGTGCGCAAAACCCTTATGATCAACTATTGGATGTCAGTAACGCTTTCTCTAATAAATTAAAAAAAAAAAAATGTTTTGAGCATTAAGTCGGCGATTTAGAAATCCACGTAAGCAGAGCGTATTATCCGTTAGAAAATTTCCAGATATGTGTGAGGAGCGAGCCGTGAAAAGTATTCATGTGAAGTACACGATAATCTCCTCATTAGAGAAATAAGTTGTACGAATACGCGCGATTCTTTTTCATTACAAAATTTGCAAGGTTGTAAATATTTTCCTGAGGAGTAATGACTCCCTTTAGAATTACGATTCATCTTTCAAAGAAATCCTTTTTTTGTATATAATTGTGTAACTGTGTGTGTGTGTAGAAGTGTCCAAGTGATTTGAGGTTAGGTTTTCGTTCGAACTAAATGTGTCGTGTCGTTCGTCGAAAAATCCGTTTTCTTCCTATTTAAGAAAAACATTGGCTTTGTAGGTGCAACAAATGTATATGCAGACACTTATGAGGCAAGTGTATTATAATATAATGCGGTTTGTTAGGCACGGTGTAGGGTTACAAAAGACAACGTGAGTTATGAAACACACGCCCCTGTAAAAAAAGCTTGGACCGCGTTACGCCACCTTGTCGTCATCTTCACACCTTCTTATTCACATCCGCGTAGAATTACTCGTTGATTTTTTTCGTCGCAAGGTCGCCGCTTGTCTCCCGGAGTTTTCTTTTAAGCAACGTCCCGAGAAAAACCCTAGGGTCGTTCTATCCTCATTTAATTTCGCTTCCAATGACTCAAGAGCAGTGCTTGACACACTTAACACTAATGAGTTTCTGCAACTAGAGATTTCAAAAACTTTACTATTCCGGAAAACAGTGAAACTCCTTCGAACCCGCTGCCAAGCTCGAGATGAACAAATTTTAGGTTATGATACCTTTTTGTAACTCAACCATATTCATAACCATTCATAACCTATGCAAATACTTTTAGATTGCAAAAATTTATCATTATCCGCAATTTATTTATCTATTTATTTCTAACTTCACTATTAACACGAAAAAAAGTCGATTATGATGCATTGGAATTTTTCATCCATCATCGTTTGTACTGTTATTTTATTATCAGAATAACTAGGATTGGTTTTTTATCGAGTAACACATAATTTATCGTGCAAAGTACCAAACGGAAAATGCATTTTTTAATTTAATAAACAATAATTTAATAAACAAAATTTAGTAAATGAAAAGTAAAATGTTTGTTGACAAAAGAGAAAGACTGTGAAGATTTAACATAGATGTGCAACTGTTGAGAGGTGCATGTTACACGGTTGGGTATATTAGTTGGAACAAAAAGGTTGGGAAGGTAGATACTCAATTCAATTAATACTGTTTTTCGTAGTTACTTTACAAAATTAAAATCTGTGCCCCATTAAAGATGCAATTAATTTATTTTGTGGGCGCTTACAAACGTTTTCGACACTGAAGCCAGTGGAGTGTAAATTCAATTGGAGTAAGTGAGAGGTTTGTGTGAGCACAGTTGTGACGTCGCCTGACGTCAAGTGACCGGTGACCGGTCCCTAATGTCTCTGCAGTTTGACAAATGCAGTGCGTTATCTACCAAGTGCACAATCATCGATTCAACGGCTTTCATTTTATTCTCATCTATCGAAATTAATTAAACTTTTTACGCTCGGAAGTGTTGTGGCTAATTAGAAGAACCTGTACGACTGCAATGAGTGGGCGATAGAACGCGTGCCAGACGTAAAGAAAGCGTGAACTTTAACGATTTTACGTAGTTGTTAGTGACTTTATAAATTAGAGTCATTATTCATGGTTCTTACAACGCATCATGAAACTCCGGTCATTAGTGCTCAGTGTTCTTCAATCAGTTCTGTACTTATCAGCGTTCATTATCGATTGTAATTAACTAATCGGTCTGATGGACGTAAACCTGCTCAGTCAAGAAAAATCACAAACTTTCGTTATCTGTTGCGTTTCCTTCCGAACGTCAGCAGACACAAAAAATTAATTACTCGCTAATTGAATCACAAATAAAAAAGTTATTCCATAATATACGCGATTCGAAATTGTCAATTAAGATCCTCCAAGAAATTGGCAGTTTCTCTTTTCATGATTTTCAACTTCCTAACGACCGCGTCACACGAAAGAGTCTCCTTCCAATCTTTTTATTCAACTCATAATTTATTTCAAGAAACGGATATCCATTCCCCGAGCCGATGGTTTCTAATTTTCGAATTAATGTTTAAAAACTACTTTTAGGTTAGGATTTCAATTTTTCGAGAGATTTTCCTAGGACGAGAAATTATTATAATTATAATAAAATATATTTTAATATATTTCTTTATAGACAAGAAATGACAAATTAATCGAAAAATTTTGTTCCAGCAAATCTGAGGACGAGGAACCAGTTTAAAAAGGAGAATGGGATGTACATGTCCTACCGGATACCGGCCAAGTTAAAGACTCCCACGCGACATCTTGCGGACAAGAGGAGGTTCAGAGTGTGTACTGTGTACATCGCACCTTCGAGCCAGATAATGCATTGGACATTTTCACATACGTATACACAGGCGAATTGCAGTTAGAGGGCATGGGTGTGAGTTCGAACAGCACCTCGACACCCACGCCTTATTTCTGTTCCCGAGCCTTGTGCAGCAACACAATCCTTTCGATACCTACTCAAGTACTTGGCAAATCTTTTTCTACAGGGTGAACCGACTAAATTCGCAAATGGACATTACTGCGACTGTCGAACCCAAAGAAACACACAAAACAAGAATAGGTCGTTTGAGGTTAGGTTGAACTTCGTTCTCAACGAAGACGACGCATCGTTCAAACTAACCTCAAATGACTTGGACACTTCTACACACACACAGATACACAATTATATACAAAAAAGGGGTTTCTTTGAAAGATGAATCGTAATTCTAGAGGGAGTCATGACTCCTTAGGAAGATATTCAGGCGCATAAAAAGTGGGCATAAAGTGTTGTTGCTCTTTATTCGCAACTGCAATGACTTGACGAATTGTGTAGCTAAACTTGTCTTATTTGAAGACAAAGTGGATTCTCTTTTGGTGAGTCTTTTTTAACTGCCTGTGGTCCACGCGAAATATTATTTTTTAATGCGAAGCACTCAAGGAGTTTTACGAAGTGTTTTATAGTTTCCACCTCGTGCGCATAATGGCGCACATATGGACACGGGATACAAACTATACTTTTTCTCCTCGAGAACAGCACGGCATGGGGCCGAGCGTTCCGGCTTGAAGAATTATGACCGAATAAATTTGGCCACGATCAAGACTAGACACCTTGTGTAAATAGAAAAAGCCTCCACGGTGTCGCGACTTAGAGAAAAGAAATGCACCGTCAAGTGGCGCATCCGTCATTAAACGTCTACGTGTCAGTGCACACGCACACTCCATTTTTCAAAACTCCAGATACTCAGAAACAAGCGTACTCAGAACGTTTAAAACATATTCTCAAACTTTGTCTCCTATCGTGATCTTCATTTTATTCCCTTTTAATTCTCTTTTTTGTGGTTTTCTCCCTTTGCTTTATTCCCTTCGTTTAATTCTCTTTGCTTTGTTCCCTTTGCTTTATTTCCTCTGCTTTATTTCCTTTGCTTTATTCCTTTCGTTTCTTCCCTTCGATTTATTCCCTGAGAGTTAATTTCCAAAAATAAAATCGTTCTGCCTGAATGGGATGAGACATTGGAAAGGGATCCTAACGGGTTCTAATTTATGTTCTAGTTGTGCTTGGAATTAATACCATCTGATTGAAAGTTAATTGACTTTTATTTCAATTTCAGATGTTAAATTAAAACAGGAATTGCTGGAGAGAGTGGTTAGCGCGTTCCGGAAGAAATGTGTGATTCTGATAGAGAATCATGTTTCAATTCCTTCTGAAACGAGTTGCAAACCAGATTTCTTAAAAATAAAAAGATAAGAGCCGAGGGCCTTGCCCTTTGCTACGACACTGTGAGCAGTGTGTATGCAGAGCTTCACACTTACACTGAGAATAAAGCTGGTATTCACTACAGCCAACACTCAAACACTTGTCGTATATGGAAACATGACTTTGAAGAAACTTTGTTGTCCAATACATCTGCATTTCCATTTCGGAAGACCGACCAACAAGAAAAATATCTGCATTGCAAAATTCACTGACTCAACTCACTTACATAATTCGAAAAATGGTCAATCAGAGATTTCATCCAAATTTGGTCATTTCTTTGTTTTGGCTCTTTCTGAAAATTACGGGAAACGCAAAGAAACGCACTTTTTATTAATTTTTGTTCACCTTCCTGTTGTACATTCTCCAGACAATAATAATCGTCGCACTTTTTATTATTTCATTTCCGTGTTTGGTACTTTAATTTTTGGGATTGATTGCATGTTTGGCATCTGTAGATAAAGCTTTTCGTGGGCATATTGTGATTTAATTTCACGACTTGATTGTGGGACTCGAGTGCTCCTCCAGTGGTAGTCATGGGTCAGTGAATCTTAGTTCCTTTAGTCACGAGTGTCTGAATAGAGCTGCAGGTAGAAGCCAACAACTACTTCAACTGACTTGCGTTTACATTAGGTCTCAGTTTTCAAAGAGCCAAAGAGCTGGCAATCGTACCAGCAACATTAATGGGGGTAAAGGTTCATGTCGTTCTAACTTCCATTCCTTTTATCTCCTTTCGTTCCATAAGAGATTTATCGATAGAAGGCGTGGTGGAGTCATCTCGTTACCAAGAGAAGTCAATTGTCTCTGACATTCCTAATTCACTCTTAAAATTTAAATTTTCAGAATCGAATTGAATGCTGAAGTTTCAAGAGTAATTTCCACCTTTAAAAGAAGAAGAGGAAAAGGAAGAAGAGGAAAAGGAAGAAGAGGAAAAGGAAGAAGAAAAAAAGGAAGAAGAGGAAAAGGAAGAAGAGGAGAAGGAAGAGGAAAAGGAAGAAGAAAAAAAGGAAGAAGAGGAAAAGGAAGAAGAGGAAAAGAAAGAAGAGGAAAAGAAGAAGAGGAAGAAAAAGAAGACAAAGAAGGTGGTCTTTTTTAAAGACAAATCGTAATTCAAGTGTTTAGGAATGGAAAATTTTCGAGAAAATAAAGTACAGACGGGATTCATGCGACATAATTGCCTCTTAAGTAGATGGATGTATTACGTATCCTCTGCATGAGGTTGTTCGGATCCCTTGTTGTTCTTCAATTGAGGGCAATCTTTCTAGGCTCTGGTGTCGTTTATGACAGCATTGGGATTGTGACACGGAAGAAGCGAGTGGATGGTATGTCAAACACAAAGACAAATACTGATTAGCTCTTAAAAGCCAGTTTTTGAGATAAGAGTTTCAAGGCAGGTCTCGTGTTCGATGATAGAGTGGACAACACCTGCAACAGGCTACGAACTCGTTCCTAGAGCACATTATATAACACAAACTTGAATCCTATAGTGTGGTCTCGCTTCTTGTCGAGTCTCTTAGCTATAATTTATGCTGCGATCAGCCAGATGGCCTCGCAGGACTATTCGAGCGTGAGGAGACTTTTTCCCTCGTCAGCTGAATTTAAAAATATCCCATTTTTCGTCAAAACTAAAAATTCGTAATATTTTTTATTTTTATTTATTTTGCTTCCTCATAGGGAAGCATTGCTTTTATTTATTTCTTTATTTTGTTCCCTTTGTTCCATTTTTCGAATGCGGGCAACTCTTCGTGTCGAATGGTACCCACATGTAGTAAAATGTTTAATTTCAGTAATCTGGTTTTACTGTCGAGTGAGTCAGAATTGAGTCTGTCGTGAGTTATGATTCATGCTCAAGCTGAATGTTTCCAGGCGTTTTGCATTTTTTCTAAGGGCTAAGGAGTTACACTTTGGTACACTTAGTACTTGTTCCCCTCTTTGGTTACTTATTGTTAGATGCGATATTACAGCGCGGAGACACGCACAATGCGTTTGCCGGATCTAACGAGCTCTGTTGTACACGAATCTCCTATCTGATCTTTTCTACGTGTGCCTTCTTGACTCGTGTCTCTCCGACTTTTCCGTGGCACGAACACCGCTCACAAAATCATTCGACCAATCATGTTCCGCTCCGTGAATCCAGATCTCGAATCTGCCACCCTGCGTAGAAAAAAGAAACGAGACTTCCAGCAAGTCTACGCATTGTTTCAAGCTTTCTCTTTCTGCATGCGAGAGAATTTTTTAATCGATTACAAAGTTCGCGGCTTTTGTAAATGTAGAACGTACCAGCGCTTCTAGAAACACCGTTAGGGCGTTAGAGCCCCCCGCGGCGTGACCTTTGGGGCGAATTCTGCCTGAAATCTATAACTCACTTGCTACTCGTCATTGACGACCAGGGACTCGAAAGTTGATCGTGGAAAGTGTTTAATTGATGTGAAAAATAGAATGGCGTAATTCGCTGAATGTCTTAGTCACGGGTTGCGAGAACCGATCACTATTGTCCGGTTTTGAGCCGCCTACACTATCGGTGTTCTGACAAAGAGAGAAAAGCGAAACAAGGTTTCAATGACCTCGTGGTGCAAATTGCCAGCTTCAATCGAGCGTCTCGGAATAGATGAGAGTCGTGGATTTTGATGGATCAATTTCGTGTGACTCGAGTGGCGAATAAAGGACGATTGCAATCGCACGCACATAACCTCAATTCGAGGAGTCATCAACAGTAGCGAGTTTGCATCACCGACCAGCTGGCTTATTACGAGAGGCACTTTCTATTCACTGCGGCCTTTCTTGCAACAATTAATTTGCCACGTAATAAACATTGCAATAAATAGCATTTTTCAATAATCTTAATCAATAAGATAGCTACGAGGATTGCAACAATTGCAGCAAAAAACCTTGCAAGTATGATAAGCGGATTGCAAAATCAGTTAAGAAAAAGAGCATTCCCAGTTAATTACTCTGCGTGAGAGAAAAGTTAACAAGTTCGGGAGTTAAATTCAAATTGCTATAGGTATTTCCTCGACCCAACGACCCACGGATAACGGTTCATTCACTCAGGTACTATGAATCGCGAAAGCAGTTTACTATTCGAGTGTAATTGCCTTTTACTATCAAGACTTCTCACTAATAAAAAGCTCCAGTAAATAGTCAGGCTGACAGTAAATAATTTCAACTGTTAAAAAGAAAGTTAAAGCTAAAAGTAAAAAAAACTGGTAAAAAATTTCAGTGAAAATCCACTAAAAAGTAGATGGACGGACGAATAAGAGTCGATTAAAAAACGATTCCAAGTGCTGGAAAAGGCGCTACTGTAAACGTTTTCTCAGTGACCCAGCAGTCTGCACGAAAGGGTTTTAGTCAAATTGGATAGAATTCAAAGAAGGAGGAAAGATGAAAGAAATGCAAGGCCAGGCGTGGGTCATTGCCGTCATGCGAGACTCGCGGTTTACGTCCGTATCACCTTTCCTTGTGTGCGTTTCACTCGAGAAAGTATTGCTTCTCGGCAGATACTGGGTGTTTCCATCAACTTGCAAAGTGCATTTTGCATCTACGTTAAAAAAGGTTTTCTTTAAAAGATGAATCGTAATTAGAAATAAACTACCAGTGCATTACCTTTTCCAAACCTGATCCCAATAATTTCAAATCTTCCAAACCGTATCCTAATCTTTTCCAAACCGTATCCTAATCTTTTCCAAACCGTATCCTAATCTTTTCCAATCCCGATCCCAATGAAATTGAATTTTCCAAACCGTATCCTAATCTCTTCCAATCCCAATGATCTTAAATTTTCCAAACCGTATCCTGATGTTCTTTCCAAAACTTTTATCGTTTTTTTTAACTTATCCTAACTTTTGCAGACGTGCCCTAATGATGTTAATTTTTCCAAAACATATCCTACCTTTTGCAGACGTATCCTAATGAGGTTAATTTTTCCAAAACATATTCTACCTTTTGCAGACCGTATCCTAATGATAACGTTTCCAAAATATATCCTAACCTCTAGAGAACGTATCCTAATGACCTTAACTTTTCCAAACCAGATCCTAATGTCCTTGAGCTTGATCCCCTGAAAAGAATAATTCGACAGCCAAGTCGTTGACTATAATTTTCCTGTTTAATGTCGCGTGAAACGATCGACCAAATCACTGAAACTTTCAAGTCGAAATGCAATCGTTAAAAGCACGTGATAAATAAAACTAGCAGTAAAATGACAAGATCTAGTTGTATCTACAAATCTCGGAAGACGATTCATAAATATTGTGAATGGAATTGGCAAGAGGATTGAGGGTCGCCCTTGAGAATCGGATCATATTCGCGAAGATTCTTTATTGATTGGACGAGCGTAGTCAATTAAGGCAACGGAAATTTAAGACTTGTCCATTAAACTCTAAATGAACGTGCGCTGCCGGTGTGCGGAACATAATGAATTCCCGCAATAAAGTGCAACTTCTTATTGCGCGACTGGACCATTCCTCATCAACGGGACGCTGCATTTTGTGCGGAAGGTCACGAAACAATTGACGCACAATCTAAAATAAGCTTTTTACATTTCAAATCTCCGAACAAACAAAATCAGCTGATTAACCGATTTTGGAACGACTTTCTGGATCAACGTGGGTTCCAGTGAAAGTAGTGGTTACGCAATTCGACAACTGGGTCAATAAGCAACGTGTGCCAATAATATATGCATAATAACTTCAAAAGATTCAATTCCTTTTGGTGCTAAAAGTTTCCCAAGGTCTGGATTTTAGAAATTGAACACCGACTTTACCGAATCGTGATGAAATTCTAGTAATGAAATTACTGTCTAATTATTAAAGAATTACTGACGCATTTTAATGATTGCATTTTTAACGTTTTTTAATGAATGACGAATTACTAGGGAATTGCGTATTGTTATAAAGGATCGGGAATTGGCGTATCGTAATAAATTATTACGATTAATAAATTGTAATTATGTTACAAGGTACAGGTGTAGGATATCAAGAAACGATAATTCAAATAAAACCAAGTATCGGTATTTATATTTCAAATGCACCAAGTATCGGTTCCTTTCCAGGGATCGGCAAGAAGAATCGTTAGTCAAGAAGGTTATAAGCAAGAAGAATCGTTAGTCAAGAAGGTTATAGGCAAGAAGAATGGTTAGACAAAAACCTGCGTTAATTGATTTCTTCCGTTAGGGGATAGGCTCACTTTCCCTAGAACGAGTCTTCTTGCGAAACAGGATTTGAGTTGACCCTTTATAGAACTCTCGTGCCTGTCTCAGCTAGTAGAACGACCTTGGTCAGAAAACACAAGGAATCAACAACGTTTCAAGTTCCCTCAATCATTTACCACAACCCGTATGTACGAACAATTACAAGTTCAATCTTTCCAATTATTGGTGACATGCAAGAGGAGGAATGTTTGAACTAGAAGAAGGAATTTTTGGACAAGAAGCAGGAACATTTGAACCAGAAGAAGGAATATTTAAACCAGAAGAAAGAACATTTAAACCAGAAGAAGGAACATCTAAACCAGAAGAAGGAACATTTAAACCAGAAGAAGGAACATTTCAATTTAACTCCCAGTCTTCAACAAAAATTCACCATCAGGTTTACTTTGCCAAAGATTCCATCATGACCCACGTTCAGTAGGATGCAACCATTTTATTGGACCCAGAGTCCATTGGTTGGCTAGAGCATTGGTTACATTATTTTTGATCCGTTCGATACAACAATTTTCTACGTCTGAACTCCTCTCAATCGCCGCCAAGTCTAATTAAAAAGAGACAAAAAACATCGTTTCGGGTCTGAGTTTGGGGTCTAATAAACGTGGACCTTCGACACAGTAGATTTACGTGGTCTGGACCTGGGTTGGCACGTTAAAGCGAACATCAATTAACATATAAAGAGGATGCCTACCGCCTACTGTCTTGGAGACTTCCGACTCGCAGTCACTATTGCGTTGACGGCGATTAGAATCTCTAGCTCATTTCGGATTCAGCAATCGCGTCGTTTCCGTTATTCGCTGAATTTGTCGACTAGGCAAATTATTCCAGGCCTTGAGATTGCGATTATATCCATAGATCCTTCGATACTCAAAAACATTTTTTGCGCTTTCTCACGCTTGAAATTACCCAAGTTCGGTCCTTTTTCCCGAATCGTGTTTCATAACAAAACAAGGTATGATTGTAATTTCGCGACAACCTAATTCCCGAGAGATACTTTTCCGGAATTTTGGAATTCAATCTCTCTGGGATTGATTGATCAAAATTCCCGAGAGATACTTTTCCAAAATTTTGGAATTCAATCTCTTTGGGATTGATTGACTAAAATTGGGTTCGGATATCATAATTTTCGAATCGAATTATCTCGAAATTACAACTATAGTTTGTTGGTTTGTCGGGAAAAGGAACGGGAATCAATTTCGTTAAACATGATTGGATACGGGAAGAATATTTGGGGAGAATTGGGAAACATTTGGGGAAAACGAATGTATTGGGAAAATAAGAATTGCGGTTTCAATTTGTCGTCCGATGGTGGTGTGGTGTTTTTATCTCAATCAGAGGGTGATGAGTGCAAAGAAGTGGCGAAGCCTTTGTTTACGATGGCCGAGTCGAAACGGAGAGTAATCTCACCCGAGGCCATGAAGCCAACCAGGTTCGGTTGGCGGCTCGTAATTCTTGACCACCTGCTTCCGAAATTTGACCAGCACGCTTTCTATGAGCCTTTCTTTGTCTCTTTGGGTTCTCCTGATGCAGACATGTGCAGGTGAAATGAAGCATGCACCAGGCAAATCTGGCACGGATTGCGAAATCCGTCTCGTGGGAAAACAGAGCAGGTTGCAGACTTGGTCCATCATCTGCTTCCAAGGAGTAATAAATCTCACTTCGGGACTTCTGGTCCAATTAGAAGAAATGGAACTTTGCGAGAATCGGCTCGGATTTTATCTTGAATTCTTGTTTCTAATAATTTGGATGCAAATCATTTCTTTAATCATGACTATCATATCATGTTTATCATGTTATCATCTTTATCATCTTTATCATCTTTATCATCATCATCTTCATCATATTCATCATGTCTATCATGTCTCTCTCCCATTCAAGAAAACGGAATGAATGAAAGAAAATTGATGCTGTGGAATCAGGTGAAATGAGTCGTAATCAGAAGCGGGAAAAAAAGTTTGCGGTCGTATGTCAAGTCTACATTGTCTCACTTACGAAAGAGAGCTTCCACTGTTGTGTGGGATGATTCTTAAGTAGTAGATGGTATATAGAACTGAATCAAGCAAAAAAGACGTCGCCTCTGGAGAAGTGCGTCTGGCAACAGTGCTAGCAAGTTTTCAGGAGCAGGACCGTATCAAGAATCGATTGGACACGGATTAGGGTTCCCAGTGTCTCATCTTCCTGTTCGCTTGAGAATAAACTTATTTCGTGTCACACAAATGGAAATTTTACCCACGGTAATATGAACATCAACATGTGTATTTGTACAATAACTTTTCAATTTTCCTTTTGCTTCCTCATAGGGAAGCATTGTTTATTACGTCAAGATGCTTTTCCTTTTTATTCTACATTACTTTTGGAACTGGAATAATGATGATGGGGAACGGGATAATGATGATGAGGAGCGGGATAATGATAATGAGGAACGGGATAATGATGAGGAGCGGGATAACAATGATGGGGAGAGGGATGATGGGGGAGAAGGATGATGATGATAGGGATTATGATGAGGAGAGGGATGATAGAGGAGCGGGATGATGAGAAGGATGGTGGAGGAGCAGGATGATGATGAGAAGAGGGATGATGGAGGAGCGGGATGATGATGAGAAGAGGGATGGTGGGGGAGCAGGATGATGATGAGAATAGGGATTATGGAGCGGGATGATGAAGTTTGGAACTGAAAAGTTACGTAATCTAGTTCTCCGGATTGATCACCTGATGATCACATCACCTTTTGGTGATCAAATTATCCGCTTGCTATTGATTACTCCGAGTCTCCAATTCCAGTCGACTAATCCTTATTAGGTGGACGCAATTTGTGCAATTAAGCTTGAGCAAACTACACTTATCTCTTCAAGGTTGAGGTCTCGATCAGTTGAAAGATCGATGGTCTCAAGTTATGGCCCAACTGGTTATCATGTATTAATAGCTTGATTTAATTAACATTCCCGGAGAATTTAAGTGCTCAATTACAAATAATGGCGTAGTTCTTATTATTTAAAGAGGCTCGGAAAGAACTTATTTCCATTAATTAGAAGCTTTCCAAGAAAGGTGCTTGTACTGAGCGGAATTTCCAGGATTTGGAATAGAGCCAGCTTATTTCTGCGAGCAAAAGGATTAAAAAAAATTAACTCTTAATTTCAGGTTTAATTTGCAGTTTCTAGAAAAAGCGTCTAGGTTGTGTTTGAGTAGCAACAGGTAAGCACTTGTTAAATGGTGGGTAATTTTATCAGCCGATAGTGATCGTGACTGATGGAATCTACGCCGGAAGTTGTGGCCGCTGGTAGCCGCAGTTCGAAGAGGTTTCTTCATGGAGTTTCAACTTCTAGTGCTCGAATTGCGATACACAAAATAGTGATCTTTCGATTTCTGTTTTGAATAATAAATGCCAAGGCCACAGTGCCAAAAAGAAGAAGTAGAAGAAGAAGAAGAAGATGAAGAAGATGAAGAAGAAGAAGATGAAGAAGGAAGAAGAATTATAAATTAGAAAGAGGATTAGAATAAATCAAAGGATGATAAAACTATAAAAGCCTCTATAAATGGTTGTGAAGTGGAGTGGAAATGATGTGGGAAGATCCGGATCATAAAACGAGGCTTCTACTACGCTTTGTTAATTTGAACCGTTTCGAGAGAAGAATTTGTAATGTGTTTTTGGAACTTACTTTTAGACGACATAATTCTCTTTATCTCTTGAAGGAAATCGCAAAGGTAATTCGCCCTGCGATTCCCTTGCAAGAAGAAGAATCTTGGCCAGTTAAACGAATGAGCGATGATGCTCATGATTTCTTTGATAGTGAATGACACGAGCATGTACAATCTCTCATTAGCCTCGCTCAAGCAACAAACCAGATGACACTTTCATCTTTAATGAAATGATGTATTTGATCACTAATGAAATGATGCATTTGATCACCAATAAAATGATGCATCTAATCACCAATGAAATGATGCATCTAATCACCAATGAAATGATGCATCTAATCACTAATGAAATGATGCATCTAATCACTAATGAAATGATGCATCTGATCACTAATTCATGCTAAAAAATGATTCAGAGTGTTCCGTTTCAAGACGAAAATATTAAAACAGATAGAACAGAAAAAACTGAATCGAAAAGTCCTTTACCGCTTTTTGAAATTCGCAGCCGTTCCGGAGTTATCGGGATTCAAAGTTCGCGAATGGTGAGCGAGCGAGCGAACGAGTTCCATCCCCTCTACTGTGACATCACGTAGCGGAGCGCCACTACGATGCCGCGTCGGTACCAGGCACCTGATTGGTCAACTTCAAAGCGCTGTAACTCCGAAACGGTTCGAAATTTCAAAAAGTGGTAAAGGACTTTTTGATTCAGTTTTTTGTGCTCTATTGATACCCTTCTTCGGTTCGCCCAAAGACGTTAACGTGTTAGTCTTTACGCGAACCGAAGAAAGGTATCAATAGAACAGAGCAAACTGAATCAAAAAGTCCTTTACCACTTTTTGAAATTTCAAACCGTTTCGGAGTTAGAGCGGTTCGAAGTGTACCAATGGCGAGCGAGCGAGCGAGTTATCCATCCCCTCCACAGTGACATCACGTAGCGGAGCGTCACTACGATGCCGCATCGGTACCAGGCGTCTGATTGGTCCACTTCGAACCGCTCTAACTCTGAAACGGTTCAAAATTTCAAAAAGTGGTAAAGGACTTTTTGATTCAGTTTTTTGTGCTCTATTCGTTCCTTTAACATTTTCGTTTTTAGAAGAATCTAAGAAAGAATAAAGGGAGACCAAAGAGAGGCCAAAAGAAGAATGGAGGACAAAAAAAGATTAAAGAGAGACGAAAAGAAGAATGAAGGGAGGTCAAAGAAAGATTAAAAATGGACCAAAAAAAGAATGAAGGGAGGCAAAAGAAAGATTAAAGAGAGACCAAAAGAAGAATGAAGGGCGGTCAAAGAAAGATTAAAGAGAGTCCAAAAGAAGAATGAAGGGCGGTCAAAGAAAGATTAAAAATGGACCAAAAAAAGAATGAAGGGAGGCCAAAGAAAGATTAAAAAGAGACCAAAAAAAGAATGAAGGGAGGCCAAAGAAAGATTAAAAAGAGACCAAAAGAAGAATGAAGGGGGGTCAAAGAAAGATTAAAGATAGACCAAAAGAAGAATAAAGGGAGGCGAAAGAAAGATTAAAGAGACCAGAGAATAAAAAGAGAACGCAGAAAGAGTAAAAAGAGATTGAAGAGAGACTAAATACAGTTTCGGATCCTGAATAGGTATCTGAATCTCGGAGTGATTAATGTTATTAATAGCAGATGGCTATCTGACTAGAGGACTTGACCTGCATTATTAGACGATCTGTAAAAAATTGCAGGTTCTATAAACTAAGCGGAGACTTTCACCTGCCTTAGAGGCAGGTGTTTTCGCAAATTGGCATGTGGAATCAACTAAGCGCTTCGTCTAACAAAACTTTTGTTCATCTGGTTTTGTATCCTTGTATGACGTCAGCCTTTCCAAGACAGAGAGTAATAACTCGCCTGTATCAGATAACGAAACCGACACATGAGATCTTCTTTGCAAATCGATTGACGTAAGGGATGACTGTACTCTCGCATTTTTTCACCAGTTTATTTCCAATGTCTCAATGCTTTATTTCTTCATTACATCCAAGACTTTTGACAAAGCAATACAAATTTCGCCAACGTTTTACGATTAATTTCAAAAGTCATTCAAAAATTTGTTTATCCCACAAAGAATGATCTAAAAAACTATACAAGGATCTAAAAAATTGTGGCGACTGTTTCAGTTGCGTTTGAGTAAAAACCTTTAAAACATTTGAATTTTTTATTTTGCAAACATTTTTGCATTTTATATTTTTTGCAATAAAAATACATTTCTTTTCAGTGCTTAATTTATAATATTTTTTGTATTAATTGCATTAATATTTTTTGTATTTAATTACATTAATATTTTTTTTATTTAATTGCATTAATATTTTTTGTATTTAATTACATTAATATTTTTTTTATTTAATTGCATTAATATTTTTGTCTTAGATTATGCAAATGAATTTTATCTTAAATATATCTCTGCACACTAACACAAATATTCACACAAGCACACATTCACTAAATTGTTACACTAACAATTCTCAATTTGTATTTGTAATTTTATGTAATATTTGTATTGTGCTCAGGATACTTATTTCTCAATATTTTCTAAATGCTAATTTCTATTTCTCTAAGTCCAAAACTTTCTTTCTGCACTTTTTCTTGCCTGGCTATCTCATGATCCTTTTTCGAGGACGCATTGGTACGTACCGGACGACCGATCATAAAAATCGGCTCTGGGAAATCCGTAGATCTTTATTGTCTCATTTATCCGTTTTACCTACCCCTTAATGTTCTATCTTTTTCTTCACTGTATTAAAACCTTTTTCCTCTTTTTCCAAACTTCTAGAAGCGTCTTTTCTATCTCATTGCCAATCGCAGATGTCCTTTTTTACAGTCAGTCTCTTCTGGATCTCGTCCTGAGCACAACTACGCTCCGAGATTTTCTCACATTTTTCTGAATAAATAACTATTTTTACTAATTATTGTACTTTTAATGAAATTAACGCACCCTATTCACAACAAAATCATACAATGAATGATCTAAAAAACTATGCGAAGAATGATCTAGAAAAGTGTTCGGTAAAACGACTTTGTAAAAATTATTTTCATTGGAAGATTAGGAACTAAGGTTAGGAACTAAGGCTAAGTTTAGGGTTGTGGAAAAGGCAACAAAGAACCGGAATGACTTGATGATTGGAAAGGGAAATAGAGTTCTGGAGCTACTTGATGAGCGAAAGGACTCGAAGGTGGAGAATCCTGGGCGAGTCCGCGCATAATCAAGAGCCACTGTCGCTGGTGAAGCGAGTGAGCGTGCTATAATCGTTCTCGCGTGTAATATGCGATCGGTAGGAGGACAGAAGAGTCGGTGGTTGGCTGGTTCGTGGTGAGTGAGGGCACGTCCTGAACTGGTGCCGGGATGTCAATGACACTGCGGCGTTGCAGCTGCTGCACACATAAGTCAACCCACACTGGCATAGAGGCGCCCGTCCCTTGCAGTTAGAACTCTATATGGACATATATATGTACATATTTATACAACTGTAGATATGGACACGTGTATGTAAGTCCATACATATACGTCGCCTAAGGTACCTAAGAAGCAAACGAATTTAGGTTATGTTTGGTGGTAGTTTTAACTATAATGATTCCCTTTGAATGGATTGTTGTATTTTTGAAATTTAAATTCGAGCGGAAATTAATTCGTCGGTGACGAACGCTTAAATCATTATCGGTGCCCTTCGTTGAGAGTCGTTTAGGACAGGCGTGCTGGCGATGTTGAGTCAGAGAATTACCGAAAAGGCG
>WNHD01000658.1:0-32827 GCA_011057455.1 Ganaspis sp. Gsp50
AGGGGACGAACTGTGATCCCTGCAATAAATTCCCTGATATTCATAAAAATTCCCTGGTATTTCCTCATTTTCCAGGTACTGCAGACACCCTGAGTGTAAAAACATTTTTCCAAAAATTGTAATGGCAACGTAAAAACGTGTCAATAGTAGCTTTTTTCTTAAAATAGTAGTAAAAAGTGGCATCATCTTAAAAAAAGTGTCAAAAAGTGTCAATAGTGACGTGAGTCCGAGGCCTGCATTTTACTTAAAACACTGTAAAAACATCTTAAATTGAGACACTTGTTTTTACAGTGAAGTGTCAAATTTATATCAAAAATACCAAATTGATAAAGAATTTGCGATCAATTTGATACTTTTTGTGATCAATTTGATATACTTTTTGTGATCAATTTGATACTTTTTGGTATCAAGTTGATAATTCCAAAAAAACTGTGCATTCATACGTAAAATCTGAACACTATGTCTATAATAAAAAAATGTAGCTTCCTTGATGATACACGTGTTCATCTTCAAAGAAAAAAAAATGTAATTAAAAATAAGCGGGATTCAGTGTCTGCGTTAATAAATTTTAAATTGTACTGCATAATTGAATGTACTGCATATAATTGAATTGTACTGCGTAATTGAATTGTACAAAATAGATTAAAAAATTTGTATGGTATACATTGTAATTACAAAAAGATCCCTTTGAAGACATTTTGAAGACGCATACGCACATTTGGACATTTTAAGAGAAAATTTAATAGATCGTAAATTTTTCAGATTCCAAAAGATTCTCGGCAAAAGTAGTTGGTTTACTTCGGTTCTTGTCGTTGCGGTAAATAGACCGAAAATTCCATCCAGCATGCTTTGAATACCGGACGACGAAATGTTAAGTTCCAACAAAAGGGAACAATGCATTTTACATTTGAAAACGTTGCTCCTGATTCTCAGGTTTCACATTTGTATATAAAATACACATGTGCTTTTGTATTTTCATTCAGATGCCAAAATAATCTTTCTAAGAGAAAATAGAAACCCTTTGTCACATGTATTTTCTGAAACTATTTATTAAAAATAATCCAATGATATTTCGCAATAACTGTATAATATACCATGTATATAAATAAATAAATAAAGATTCTCGAAGATATATCTTATACGCATACAACATTTTGCCATGTATATATTTCTGTCGAGGAAGTGACTCGGGAAGTGATTAATTACGCGAAAAAGGGTGACTTTGAGATGTGAATGTCATGCTTCAGATTTAATATCGCACAGGAGGGCAAATTCAGGGAAACATAAAACGCTGGCTTGGAAAAAAGAAACCCTTAAAAAGCAAAGAGAAGGGCAAGTCACTGACCTAGCTCAAAGGAAGGCTTAGTTGAATAAAGCATACGTGACCTTTGTTACTGACATGGAAAATGAAAAACCTGATGCTCTGCGAAAAATGAAAGGATTCTGTCATACGAAGGATGTTCGAATGAAAAATTAATTGTTTAATAATTTAATCCATTAACGCCCAGAAAGAGCAATTTTTAAACAATGTTCAAAAACTGTATTGTGCATTTATGAAGAAATGTATGTATTTTATTATATTTATGTATGTATTTATTTTATTTTATATAAATTTTTTTATTATTATATATTATTATTATATATATTATTATATTATATTTTAAAATTATTTTACATAAAATAAATGTTTTTATACTTCTACAGTATTTATCAAAAAATGAATCTTTGAAAAGTTTCAAAAATTCAAACTTTAAGAAATTTCAAAATATTCAAAAGATTCAGTTTTTTGAAACATTTCAAAGTATTGGTGCAGTACCGCGCCAATTGACAACTTTTTGTTAGCTGCGAAGGAAAGGTTTAATTAATTTTGATTAAACTAAAGCAGTGTAGCTATTAAAAGTGGAATCAATATTTAAATTGAAATTATCGACGAATGTTCGCTAAGTGAACACTTTGACTGAGAAATATCAATATTTAGCATTTGACAGCGGTACAAATTCAACGACAAATATTCCTGACACATTGTCCATGTAAACAAAATCATGAATTCAGTTTCATGGAATTATAGCTTTGTTGATATGAAACAAATCTCCATATCGATCACATGTATTTTTGTTTCTACCGACATTATCATTATTTTCACTTAATTATAAACTCAAACCTATGACATTATGCCCCATTGAAATAGAATTTCAGATAAAGATCAGATCATTCTGCCCTTTATGTCGATTTGCAAAAATTTGACTCAAGTTTTTATACAGAAAATAAGCTCTATTTTATTTGACATTTATTTGACATCTATTTCTTATTTGACATAATTTTTTCCTTATTTTATATTATTTTATTCCTTATTTTTATATTTATGAGGTATTTTTACCTCATTCTTATTTATGTAATTTTTATTCAATTCATATTTGAAACAACCTTTATTTGGCCTAATTCTGTTTTATAAAATTTATGCACAAAGAGAGTATAATTTCTAATCACACTATCACAGTAATTTTTATTTGACAGAAATATCACTTTCTCTTTTTTGAACCATTTCTAAATGCCTCAGTAGGCAATTATCCGCTGTAGGTAATTTCTTGATCGGTAATCACCCACTGCTGGTAATTCCTTGATCAATAATTATCCACTGCTGGTAATTCCTTGATCAATAATTATCCACTACTGGTAATTTCTTGAACGCTAATTATCGAGTGCAGGTAAATTTCAATCGGCAATTATCTACTGTAGATAACTGCATTATCGATAATTACCTATTGTGATCAGTTCACAGTCGACAGCAATCATTTACTGTAGCTATCTTCTCAATCGGTATCTGCAAACTGTAGGAAACTTCTATGTCGATAATTTTCTACTCAAGATGGCATTTGGATCGGTAATAGTCTACTGTAAGTAACCCCTAATCTGCAATTATCTACTGTAAATAATTTTTACCGATCGTCATCTACTTTAGGTAACTTCAAATTGGTAATTACCTACTGTAGGTAACTCCAAATTGGCAATTACCTATTGTAGGTGACTTCTAATCGGTAATTGCCCACTGTAGGTAACTTTATATCGGTAATTACCTATTGTAGGTAACTTTATACCGGCAATTGCCTATTGTAGGTAACTTTAAATCGGCAATGACCAACTGCAGGTAACTTTATATCGGTAATTATCTATTGTAGGTAACTTTATATAGGCAATTACCAACTGTAGGTAACTTTATATCGACAATTACCAAATGTAGGTAACTTTATATCGGTAATTACCTATTATAGGTAACTTTATATCGGCAATTACCAACTTTAGGTAACTTTATATTGGTAATTACCAACTGTAGGTAACTTTATGTCGGTAATTATCTATTGTAGGTAACTTTATATCGGCAATTGCTTACTGTAAGTAACTTTATATCGGTAATTACCTACTGCATGTAATTAACTACTTATACACTAACAAATCGTGTGTATCATTGTCGCAAACTCATTTTTACCAAACTTTGAGTACGGTTTGTCATTTACGTATATTTTTTGCACAAATAAACTTCTCTGTTCTTTTCATGCTCCGGGCTCTGTCAACAAAAGTTGTTTCTGAGTTAAATAATAATGTGTAACAATGAAAAATGAAGAACAAAAATAAATATTTCCTTTCCGGCTCATGCCACATTGACAAATTCAAATTTTCAAATAAAAAATATGCTTATCTAAGTAAATCTGAATCACTTGATCAGAGACCTTCCAAATACTTCTCTTATGCGAAAGTTGAACTCAACATCCCCTCAGGAAGTTTAAAGCTTCTCCTTTCTTCCTTCATTTTGCCTCTAAACTCTCAAGTCCATCCCTTAACTCTAATCTCGGGCTCGTGATACAAAGTGGGTGCCTGCGGGGGTTGTGGGTTGTAGGTGGTGGTCCACTGTCTTTTATTTCTTCACGAATATCCACGAGGTGGCTCTGCATGATTCTTGGGAGAAAGCGCGCGCCTGTTGTAAAAGCCGATTTACTCGGACGGTGTATTTCAACCCGGCAGCCTCGTGCGGATAACGTGTCGTCATTGGTTTCGCAAAACAACCCACGAGGTTTCATTAATCAACAATTTTATGTGTCGATATACATTTATTTTTTAAAAAATCATTCTCCAAACTAATTAAATCCAGTGACGTGATGATTCATATTTTTCACGGTTCATGTGCATTTTTTGCTTTCATTTAGTTTTAATTTATTCAATTAGTGGGTAATTTTTTTTTCAATTAAAATAGTTTTTTTAATTAGAATAGTTTTTTGTAATTGAAACGGTTTTTTTTTAAAAAATTGTGTGCTTTGTAAGAAAAGTGTGTGATTTGAGTTTTCAAATTCTCGTGAAAATTTTCACTGGGAAACAAAAATGATCGAAAGATCTTTCGCGATTCTGGTGAGTTCTTTACTAATCTTGTATTTTTCAGAAAGTTTCCACTTTAATAGGAAAACTTTTTGTCTCAAGTACTTTCTAAAGCTGCAGGCTGCGAAAATTGGAGGCTTGAAGAAACATTTCTTGTTTTTTTCTTACGAACTAATAATTTACTTGTTATGTTTAGTACTTTGTATTTTATGCTTTCTTGTATATATTAACTTGTTCATAAAAAGAAATTGATATGACAAGCAACGGAATACAAAAAATAGCCCCCTAGGTTTTGTTCTAATTTTGCAATTAGTTTAAAAATTTATCTTTCAAGTAAATTTAATTTTAATGTATTATTCATGCATTTGATTTCAGTTTATTTATAATCAACGAAGAATTAATTTCAGATGAAATATTCGTCTAATTTATACAGTAAATTAATTATATCCACGAAACCAGTGTATTATTTGGTAACCTAATTCAAATATACTTTTATAGATTTAAAAGGAAACAATTTTTAATCGATTTTCACAATAAGTGGACTCGAACATTTAATAAAACCTAATTCAAATAGTTTTGTCCGAAAAAAAATAAATTGATTATGTATTTTTATTTATAATTCATATCCATTAATAGTCAATAGAGCAAAAGACATATTTTTAAAACAAAGAAGAAAAACAAATCGTAAATGAATATTTCGAAATGAAATCAATTTCGTGTTAAAAGCTATTAGTTGTATAATTGAAATTCAAACAGATCGTTACAAAATTCAAAAAAAATTACGTTCATAAAAAATACATTTCTTTTTACAATAAAGGCATAAAAAGCAGAACGTCATATATATAGGTTTTCAAATTTTTCATTGACATGGCCTTTTATTTTCCTTCGGAATTTCTTGAGGCTAGAGTGCAAAAAGAATTTCCCGATGGAGGGCACAATATCACCGTCTTTCCTATAGTGACAGTTATTTGCTTTTATTTTCTTTATTTGACCTCGTATTTTATTTTTCGGTCCTATTTTCTAACTAGTTTTCCAAAGTTCAATAAAAGTCTAAAAATGTTCTACTTTTGAATAAAATAGAAATGAAAGTAATGAAAAATAAAAATAATACAAAAAGAAAAAATGAAATGATTAATATAAAAAATTAATATTAATATAATCATTTGAAATTAATATACTAATTTAATTTAATTCTTAAAAATATTAAAAGCTAATAGTTTAAGTCTATGTGAAAATTTTATTATTGAATAATAAAATCAAATCAAAACAATAAAATAATAATTTATTGTAAAAAAACATTTTTTGTCAATTTTGAGCCTTTTTTCAAATTTTGAAACACTTTTTTCAAATTGATCTCGTTTCATTTCTTATTCTTGAGGAGCGTGTAATTGACCCCATTCTCTATATAATTATTCGTTTCTTGGAATTGCATGTGAGAAATCAATAAAACATGTCAGGTGTGCTTTGAGCTTCTATTAAATTGCAAGAGTTCTATCCTCTTTATTATTATAGGGGTAATAAAATTTGTTTAAGAAATTATTCTATTTGCCTTAGAATTCGTTTTAACCTAGAATTTTGCAGGAATATTATATTAAATTCAATTTAATACTTCATTTCTATTCAATTTTGTGTTCTCGCTAACTTGCTTTAATTTACATAAGATTAGAAAATGCTAATTAAAACCTAACAATTGGTATTTACTTTCCTAGATGGAATCTAATGGATTTTTGTTCATTTAAATATGATCAACAAATCAATGACAGATAAAAATAGAAAATTATTCATGAGGTAGTTTATCAAATATCTAAATATTTTATATTGCAATCACATATTCGTTGGAAATTTCTTTTATTTTAATAAGTATTTTTATGATATTTATAAGACTTTTAATAAAATGTAATACTTTTCTAAAAGCCTAATTTTTATTTTTTATGACAGAACTGCTAATTATTTTAGATATTTCAACCTGGTATCTCAGTAAAATCCAATTTAAAATACCTACAATGTTAGCTGAATTTTTTACTGATCGTAATTAAAATCTATTTTAATTCTTTATTCTAAAATATGTTCCAATAAAAAAGTTGGTTCGGTTACTTTGTAACTGTCTTTTCATTTTTTTAAAAGATATAACAATATGTAAAATGTTATCAAAATATTGATAACATTTTACATATTGTTATATTTTTTAAGAAAATTGAATTACTCTAGCTGATGTGCTTTTTTTAATAATCAAAATGTAACAAAAAAATTAATTTCTATTAAAATTAGTTTTGCATAGAAGTGCATTTTTTTCGAATAATAGTCGGAAACATGTCTATAAGAAATTCTCAACTGAATAGAGGTCACGAGTTACATGTAATTTCCTGGATAATAGGCAGTGGATTTGTGAGCATATAACGTCCAGGATTATTCCGAGAAAGCAGTTAGTACTGATCAGCAATTTCCTATATCACACAAAAAAGTCCTGACTCCAAAAAAGGCCTTTGGAAAATTCGTTCCACTATAGAAACTTCACATTAAAAAAATATTAAACCAAACACACAATTTAAATTAATATTGACATAACAAGAATGAATATTTCTTTTCAAAAGAAACCCATAATTTCATATCTATAAATTATTGATTTATTTTTTACGATTCTATCAAGTGCTAAACGTTAATTAAAAATTATTTCGTCATTACTGTTTTTATTATAATGAATTCTGATCGAGAAGAATTCCACTAAATTATTCGCGGAATTTTTTGGCAGAGATTTTTTGAAATTTTTATTTAGAAATTGCTCAGCTTTAGAAAATGAGTTGGAATTGAAAATCCATTAAACTGTAAAGGGTTTTAAAGACTTAACAACCTATGTAATTGATTTTCACAGCAGACAAGGTTCAGGCAACAGTAGCACGGAAAATTGTTCTACCTGACAGAATAAATTTCCATAATTGATTTAATTAATCACTTTTAGAATGTTGGTCGAATTATAATTAATTTTTTTATTATCTCAAGACACTTCAAGTTTTATGCTAGTCAATGAATTATTATGACTAAGAAAAGTCATTACAATTATAATTATATGATTCTCATAACATAAAGTATGAAAACGTGTCGTATAAAACTTTCTCGCGATAATGAAGCACGTAAAGGAAGATAAAATGCGTAATGAAGACGATCTTGTGCAATAAAATAGCTATCATATTTCCCGTTTAATGCATTTTAGTTGACTAGCTCATCGTTTTTAAAAGTCTACTAATCAAAACAATACAAAAATTAATTCTTTGATATTATAATTTAGATAATATAGATATTTTATAATAATTTAGATTTAAACTTTAAATATATGTATATACTTTTATCCATTTTTGGGTTTTTTAAATCCAATAGAGTTTATAGCTGATGTTTGTTTAATGAACAAATTTTGAGTGAATTTGGCCAAAATTGCACAACTGGTGGAAAAAGCAATTAATAGAACTCGTAATCAATTAATAGGGAATTAATTAATAGCGTCGATTTATTATCTTTTGGAGAGAAAAGAGAGAATGAAAATCCAAGTGATTAGCGTAAATGTTAAATGGCATAAAATCGATCATATGCTTGTATTAGCACAATAGATCATCACAAAGCGAAATATGTGTTCACATGAATATTGCAAATAGTGCAAAGGTTAAGCTTCTTTACATTAATTACATTTTAATTCAGTTTATTCTCATTTTTCATTAAATTTTGAATGCACACCTGAATCATTTATATTGCGTGGCCCAATTTTAAAGAGGAAATTGATATTTTAATCACACAAAAGCAAAAGTAATCACAATTTAAAATGATCAAAAAATGGAAATCATTTGTCAGAATTAAAAATTTATGAACAATGTAAATGAGTGAAAATCAAATAGAAAATTGCCATCGTTTTTTAAAAATCAAATTATTTATCTGTATATCTTCAAGTAATGTAAGAATATCATTATACACTTTCCAAAAAGTAATTGAACAAAAAGAAATCTCAATCTCTGAAAAAATGATTTGTAATTTTATGATTAAAAATATTTTTCCAAGGTTTTTTGACAATCATTCAAACAAGAAGGAAAATCATTTTTGTTTGCTTTCACTTATCTTCTGAAAAGATTTGATTCGCTTTGAGAAATAAAACATATTTCAATTCACTAAAAGGAAGGACGTGAGAAATGATTTTACCGAAAGCTTGAAATGCTAGGGAGGGCAATGGGAAAAATCGAGCGGAAAAGCATTTGTGACTGAACTGAGACACAGATTTCGGTACTTTCGTGAAAAGCCTTGAGCGTTCAGAAGGAAAAAAAGCTTAATTTTTCGAAAGAACAAAGGGCGAATTTTTATACTGATATTGCAAGCACAAAAGAGCTTGGCAACAAAATTTTAACTTAAAACTGTATTCGATTACGTCCTGTTTTTAGATTCAAAATATATATGTATGTAAATAATATTTGTATGCTCCTAAGAGAAATAAACAATTCATTATATGTAATGCACATGTCTTTTAAAACATTTGTAAAACTTTATCTTAAAACATTAAAGGAACTTGTTTATAAAAAAATAACTAAGAAAACAAAAAAGGGAGTACAAGAGAAAAGAAAAACTATTTTTCTTGTTAACCGTTTGATCTTGAAATCCCTTTGAGAAGACAATTATTTCTTTTATTGCTTGTAGGGTATGCTATCTGCCACCATAAACCTACTTCCGGTTACTTCACGTATCAGCACTTAAATTCTCGCCTCCTCTTGAGAAGATAAACCTGACTTGACTTTTTAGCCATTTTTCCAGATCTCTCCAATTTTCGTAGTTCATTCTTATCCTTTGAACCTTTAGACAATTTCCTCTCCTTTTGATCAGAAAGTAAACTTTTAGAATCTAACATTGATTTTAAAAATCTCAGGCCTTTACACGTCACAAATATCACGATTTTCAATGGGTCAAGAGATTGTAGTTTATACTTGTCTACAATAAGACTTTGTCTCAAAGTAGCAGTTTAATTTGCATTTTATTCTAGAAGATATATATTTATTTTATAAATAGTAGATATTTTATAAATATTATATTATTTTATATTATTTTATTTATATATATATATTTATTTTATAAATAGTAGATATTTTATAAATATTAGATATTTTATAAATAGTAGATATTTTATAAATAGTAGAGATTTTATAAACAATAGATATTTTATAAATAGTAGATATTTTATAAATAGTAGAGATTTTATAAACAATAGATATTTTATAAATATAGAGTAGATGTTATTTGAAGGCAAAAGAGGTTTGCAAGTTCTGAGAAGAATTCTGAAGAGAAAAACAAATTGTTGAGTTTTAATCTGCTTGTCGTTAGAGGCATTTCAATTCTCGTAATCTCGTTGAGTTTAGCATTTTGGCAGAGCGTGTTTGGAACTTTTTTTAAGGGTTTCAATGTACGCTCTTCTGAGGTTATCGATTGAGAATGTAGCGTTATGTAGTAAAAGGAGAATCGTGCCAAGAACTGCTTTGTTAAACGACTTTGCGACGAATTCCCATTTCGAGGGCTCCAACCAGTCGAGGCACATGTCCGGAATTACAACTTTTATTCTATAATTGTTTTCTCATGAGGGGCCTAATTGTTCGTTTATACCTCCTGACGATGCGATTACGACCCGACACCCAAAAAAGTTACAATTTAATTCCAAATTGCACACTTGGAAACTAAAAATCCTCGTTCTAAAACATTTATACTTTCATCATTAAACACTTTCATTTATAACATAATAATTGTTCGCTTGTGTCTTGGAAATAATTCACACAAATTCAATAAATCTAGAGCATTAATCGCTTGTTTGGTAAATAAATTATTTATTGTTTTTTATTTGTCTCTGTTTCTTTGCTTGAAATAGTTGTAATGTGTCAAAATTAAATGATTTATAATATGATAAATGTAGTTGATTTGTCAAGCGATAGAGTGGATTGACAGTAGACGTCATTTTTCAAGTTGTGGGATAAACTGCACTTTAGTTAATAGAGAAAATGTGAGACCCTTAAATTACAGAGCAAATGTCAAACTCCCCTCAAGCAAAACTACATCTCTGTGATCGATAGAATTTCACCCCTCGAGGCATAACCATTCCTTCGATTCCTTCGGTCATTTCATTTTAGTGCTACTCTTTTGGGATTTCAGTTGCGCTTGAATCAACAAACAACATGTAGCTTATCCAGCTAAGACTATTTTCTTCTATCTCAATTCTAGTTCCAGATAGTAGATATCATTCATGAGAACCGATAAGAAACTGTCCTAACCTACAAAGAACTAAATGATTCCCCAAAATTTAGCTTAATTCTCTTTTTATTAGCATAAGCATTATCATAGCATACCCTAAAATCAATCAAACAAATACTTGTCTTTTTCAAAGCATTTCAAGATCAAATGGTTAATAATCCTGAGAGAAAATATAGTACTGGGTATAACATAATGATTGTGCTGATAACGACATTTAGTGCTGCAAATACTGACAACAATCTAGATTGTACGTAGCATCTTCTAGACTGTAAAAAGTAACATCTAGATTGTACGAAGTAACATCTATATTTCACGAAGTAACATCTAGAATGTACGAAGTAACATCTAGAATGTACGAAGTAACATCTAGAATGTACGAAGTAACATCTAGATTGCACGAAGTAACGTCTAGATTGTACGAAACAACATCTAGATTGCACGAAGTAACGTCTAGATTGTACGAAGCAACATCTAGATTGTACAAAGTAGCATATCTACATTGTACGGGGTAACATAAAAAAACTTTTGAAACATCTTTGATGGTACCCATTATCATAAAGATAGTACTGTGTAATACCATTTTTACCATCAAAGTTGTACTACCAATTTATCACAGTGCATTAAATTTAGAGCACTATCTTTCAAAACGTCAGTAATTCATACGTCAATAAAAGACAATAATTCATGAAGGACGTTTCAAAAGACAATAGATTATTCATATCAGACGATTATATATTAATTTTATCTAAATAATCTAATCCAAATAATCTGATCTGAATAATCTGATCCAATGCTTTAATCTAAATAATCTGATCCAATTATTTGATCTAAATAATCTGATCCTATGGTTTGATCCAAATAATCTGATCCAATGGCTTGATCTAAATAATCTGTTTTGATCTAAATAATCTGTTTTGATCTAAATAATCTGGTTTGATCTAAATAATCCGATTCAATGGTTTGATCTAAATAATCCGATTCAATGGTTTGATCTAAATAATCCGATTCAATGATTTGATCTAAATAATCTGATTCAATGATTTGATTTAAATAATCATGATTTGATGTAGATATTCCGATTCTATATATGATTTGTTTTAAATAACCCTGGTGCAATGATTTGAACTAATTAACCTGATTTAATTATTTAATCTAAATAATCTAATCTAATGGTCTGATTTTATGAGTTAATCTAAATAATCCGATCTATTGATCACGTTTCGACTCTGTCGGCGATACAAACCTGGATGTAATTAATTCAAGCCTCTGAATCGTATATCGCAAAGAAAGGAGAAATTGCTCCAAGACTCTGTTGACTGTTACATAAACTTGGTCGCCTGTTTGCGCAGTTAATCATGCATCTTTCTACAAACACAAATAGTCAAACATATTTCCACTAGATTAATAAAAACACTCAAGATTTGAGAACGAGCACTGACGAACATTCTAATTCAAGAAAACAATTGCAACTTTTACGCTGAAAATATAGACAATCGATTAGGCGTGCATTTCAACGTAAAAACATTTTTAACTGTAATCTATAATATAATCTATAATCTTAACTATAATCATTCTTAACTATAATCTATAATATAATCTATAATCTATAATCTTAACTATAATCTTAACTATAATCTTAACTATAATCATTCTTAACTATGATTAGTTTCTAAATGTACAAATTTCAAATATTACCGAAAATGTAACAAAGTCCCAGTTTGGCTTCATCGGAGCCTGATTTCCATTATGAAATATAAATTGAATAAAAATTATGTGCATGATTGGCCAAAACAGGTTTCTCCGCAGAAACAGGTAGCTCTTTGTGTAAACCAGAAACTTGATTAAATTTCCCTTGACGCTAAATAAAGCCGCTTGCTATGTAAGGGTTTTAATTAATCTGCAGGCTAAAAGAGATCTTAAGCACGTTTGACACCCTAGCAACAGCTCAAGCGGTAAAAATTAAAAGACCATTTGAGAAATTTAAGTGAAGGGATTTAGAGCAAAAGTCATTAGTTAGCAAACATAAATGGAAAACATTTTTTCATGAAAAAGATGCAAGTCCTTTTCGCTTAAGGCACCCTCGTCATTCATAATGTTAAAATGCACTTTGTGGTATTTAACTTGCATTTTCGCAGGTTGCAAAATTTAATTATTCAAGAATTCAATTTCGAAAATTTTAATCACATTAGAATTCACTTTTTTTCTGAAATTTATTTTGCAAAATTAATTATGCTTCAATTTAATTTCGCCTTAATTCAATTTTGCTTAAATTCAATTTTGCTTAAATTCAATTTTACTTTAATTTAATTTTGCAAATTTTAATTCATTAGGCAATTTAAAACCGATTTGTAATTTTCCTTTTTAAAGTGTAAACGTAACGTGTAAATGCAGTAAAAAGTAACATGTGAATGACGAAACAAAAATCCAAGACAATAAAACCTCCTCATTCACAACACTTTTATAATATCGCACAAACAGTTAAAAAGAAACTTTATCACCCTCGTAGTGGATAAATAAAAGAAAAAAATGCATAAATTTTTCTTTATATCTCGTGGAATCTTTTCTCTTATTTTCTTTTAGATTGGACAATCCTCTGCAGATTTAGTGGATACGTGTAGAATCAGATGAGCTTGATGTTTTTCATTTTACTCGAGTTCCAACGCCGAGAGCAGTGTAAAAAACAGTTTGTGGTTCTCTTGAAAAGTCCTGGGGGACAATTATACTCGCAAATTTCCAAGTGACAAAAACGAAGAGGTATACAGAAATAAAGCAAACGCGAATCCCAAACGCAAACGAGCCCGAGTATGATGCGCAAGAAGAATAACTTTATGGTTGATTGTGTGCTAATATTCAACTAAAGTGGACCCTCTAATCTCCAAGTCTTCTCCAAGTTAAATTATTCCCTTCGTAATAGTCTCCGTGCATTTCGCCCTTTTAATTAAGAGAAAGCAACAGTAATTCTCGGCCCTCCAAATTAGGTTGCCAAGAAATCTGAAGCTTCAGTTTCCACTCCTTCAGTATCATTTTTCGTTTCGTTTGTATGCATTTACGAAAAATTATTTTACTCACCTAAAGGTAACTATACGGTTCTATAAAAAATTATTTTACACACACTGTATAGAATTTTCACTAAAAATTACCTAAAAGCATTCATTAATTCATTAATTACATTAAATTAACATTCATTAACTAAAGTTCATTAAAAAAAAAACGTTAAAAAATTAACGTATTCACAAATATAACATTTGTTATAACAAATATAACATATATTCAATATATGATTTTCAACCATCAAGGACAAATTACAAATTTAATAGAAACCAGAATTTCGGAACTGTAACCAACTTGAATTTATTCTAAGAAACCAAAAATCTATTATTTTTCTCTTAGGTCGGTATTTAAGGCCTATTGAAATCCAAATCTATTGGACAAATTAACTTTTACAGAGAGATTCTAACTACTAGGTTCTACTTTTGTTTTAATACAAACAGGAGAGGAATTGTATGCGTTTCCAATTACCAATGAAATTATTTTGAAACATATAGAATTTTTGAACACTGTAACCTCATTGAAGTTGAGATTGTTAAAAATATGAAATGCTTTCAATTTGTTTGAGGTTTGGAATTCATATATTTGGAAACAAGTTGAGTGGAGTTGAATAGCTTATTTCGAGATTTCCCAGAACGACGAGTGCTTATCATCTGAAATGTACAACAAAGGACCGAGTGCCTTAAGGCAAGAATCCTTAATGGAATTCTGAGATATGAGACAGTTCATCGCTTGTTCACTACTTTTAAGATCCAATGGCACAGTAAATTTTACTTCTTGCATTCACGTCCCAAAAAATTTATTTCTTCAATTTCAAACCCAACTTTATAACAACTTATCGACACTAAAGAGAACCTATTTAAATCAATGGCTTGCTAAACACTCTGATTCAAAACTTATTAAAAACCTATTAAAATTCATTAATTCATTATAATTAGACACTAAAACTACCTGGAATTAAACTGACTTAAAAGCTGCTTATTAAAACTTTCCATTAAAAACTGTCTTATTAAAGAGTGACTAGAAATTATTGAAAATTATTGAAAATTGACCCACAAAAAATCATCTTTAAAATTTAAAGATTATAATCTCATTTAAAAACTGACTTGTTGAAAATTGCCTTGTTTAAAATTGACCAATTTAAAACGATACGATTTCAATTAGCTACGATTTATCGAGTGGAGATTAAAAAATTGTGTTGACAGAGGAATTCGATTAAGAAATATTGGCATTTTCCTTCGGAATTTTAACTGTTGATTCTGTTTCTGTTTCCTTTGGAGAAAGAAAATCGATTTCATTGACAGTAGTTGTATTCTGGGCTTTATGTAATCCTGTCTTCGATTTGAGTTTAAACAGCATTTTACGAAGTCAGCATTCGTCTTTGATTTGTCTCATTCCACATTCCAGTCGTGACTGTAGATTTTAGTTCAACAAATCGTGTGTGCCTGTAGCACAGCATGTGAATCACGAAATTTAAATAAATTTTATCGATTTACTCACAAATATACCCAAAGTCTTATATTAAAAATATCTGACCTGTAAATAACAATTTTATCCCCAAATCATTACTCCAATCTTATCAAACGTGTCTGACTGTATCAAAACCCGTACTACTGAATTCTGCATTCTCATTTTATAAATCAGGTATTTCTTTTGTTCGTATGAACTTTTTTTTGGTATCAACTTGATGCTTTCAGTAACCTATTTGCAAAAAATAGAATTCAATTTTCCATGGAATTTCCATATAAATGTAAAGATTTCTATATAGGAGTATCTTTACGTGAATTAAAGCTTGTTTTCCATTAAATTTAAATTCCTGCTTTTGACATTGAAGTTAATTTTCTGCTTTTGATTGCGATTTTAATTCTTAAAATTTAAATTACTTCTTTGTTTAGGAAAGTTTATTATTTTTCTTTGTTTTCAAAATGAACCTCGAGTCTTCTAAAATGTACATAATTATATGTATGTCTGATTATATCAATACTTGCACTACTTGCTCACTGTGTTTTAACGACTTTTTAAATGTTTCTGCTTCTCTTTCTTATACACATTTTCTGTCTCATTTTTCTCTGCTTTTTTTTAATTTCAACACTGCTCTTGTTTCTTGCAATTTTATTCATTGTTACTTTTTATCACTCGTTTTACTGTTTTTATTTAATTTGATCTTTGTTCCGTTTCATCTTTGTTCTTGTTACAATTCTTTCGAGTGTTCTTTTTCAGTTTTCTTTTTTCATTTTCTCTTCTCAGTGTCCTTTTTCCAGTATTTCTTTTTTCAATGTTCTTTTTTCAATGTTCTTTTTTCAATATTTTTTTTTCAATGTTCTTTTTTCAATGTTCTTTTTTCAATATTCTTTTTTCAATGTTCTTTTTTCAATGTTGTTTTTCCAATGTTCTTTTTTCAATGTTCTTTTTTCAATGTTCTTTTTCCAATGTTCTTTTTCCAATGTTCTTTTTTCAATGTGTTCTTTTCACTGTTCGTTTCTTCTGTTTTTTTTCACTATTATTGTTTCAAGTGTTTTTTGTCTTTGCAGTGTTTTTAATTCCAACTTTTCTCTGTTTTTAATTTCAACTGTTTCTATTTAATTTCTTATTCAATTTTTCAAAAGTTGGTCTCTGGACTTTTTCCACTATTCTCTCGAATATTTTTTTCTTTTTACTCTTCTTTCGTTTTTAGCCTTAAGCTGCGTGTTTTACACGTCCTCGACCTCTTGACCTATTCTATGGAGAAATCGATATTTTTGAGTTGGCTTTATTTAAAGCCATTGCGTCTGGTTGATGAAAATTAATCTAATTTTGCATACGGTGGACGCGCATATGTTGAAACGCGAAAAATCGCATAAGTGCTGGAGTAGCTACCACAGGATGATGACCACGAGTGGATAGGGACGGGAAAAGGGAGACAGAGTACACCAAACTCAATTCCCACACCCATATTTCTAGCCAGCGCCGAACTCCAAGGATACATCTAGATAAATGCGACGAAACGTGCCAGCTTTTCCCAAGCTAAATTTTTGTCTACTCTGGCATAAAGCGACCTCGTATTCTAGGACAATTCTTTTTTCGGCAATGCTCCAAGATTTACCGTCAAGCTCCCTTCGACATTTGACGAAACGAAGAATTCACAAGTTTTTGCAAATATATTTTTTCAATATTCAAAACAAATCCTTTCTGCCTCGATTGTTTTTGCAAACCGTTACTTTCATCCAATCACCGAAAATAAATACATTCAGCAGAAATTACTTTTTCATTTTAAAAATAAATACTCCCTCTATGGGGAAGCAATAAATGGAAAAAAATGAAAAGAAAAACAATAAATGAAATTCAGTCTAAAAGTATGTACAAATGTATCTATTTTTAAAATCAAACTCCGACAATTAGGGCAAGTATTCTTGAACGAAATAAATTTTAGAAAATTATATGGACTAGATCTATTTTTGAATGATTCCGGTTTTAGAAGAACAATACAAATCTGACGGTGTTAGAATATGTTACTGAAAAAATAGGACACGGCATAAGAATACCTACAATAAATCAGTTATTTATCCACTCCATGTCAAGCTGAAGCAAAATAGTATCTAGTTTTATTTATTAATCACAAATGTTGAAATTAAGAATGTATAAATTGATTCCTGGGTTCTATCTCATAAAGTGTATTTTTAGCAGAATTATAAAATTTCTCGGTCGGTATTTAAAAAATGAAGATGGAAAACTCGGGTGGTTGACAAAACCTTGCTTAAAAGGATGAAAAACAAGAGCCTCAGGCAGTTCGCTCGATGAGAGTTTAAATTTTTACCTGGGATGTTTGGAATTTTACACCTACAGGTGACAAGAAACGTCACTAAGAATTTTACTCTAATAATTCCAGGTTTAGAAAGTATATGTATATTCTGAGTTTTTACACCCAAGTGAAAATATATTCTATACAGAAACCTGTGTACACATACAATATTGCAATTGAGAAAACTGTTTTAAACAATTGTTAATTTAAAATTGCTTTATAACTTCTGAAAAAGATCTGAAACTTTTTTCATTATTGTGCATGAAAAATATCGAAGCAAATCGAAACAACAGTAACCTAATAATTTATTCAAACTGGCTAAACTTGTAAAGTTGAATATTGAAAAAATCAAAATTTTCTCGATGAAAATACTTTTTTTTTAAAGCGACTGCTCAATCTGTATCGACTAACAAGGAAATACCTATTCCAATTTTGTGTAACGCTTTGACAATTTTGCATTTTGTTTTTAACTGGCATAACTTGGTCTGAAAAGTTTACCCGTTCGTTATTCGAGTCGGTGCAAGTAAAATTGTATAAACAACACGGTTTTTGCAATGGAATAACGACCGATGGATTCTCCATATTAAATAATAGTGTGAGAGTTGTCGTGAATATAAAATTGTGATTGTGGTGGTATTGCGAGAGAAGGAGAGGGCAAGTTTGAACGAAGCTTTCAAATGAAAACATTTTCATGCGCTGGGATGAAAATAAACAGAGAAATCGATTTTATTAGAGCGTATCATGCGCACAGTTATACAAGTTGGAATACGAATGAGCAGGGGACTCTTTGCTTTTTGACCTGCAGCCGACAATCATTGACCACCAAATTCATTTATTTTGCCCAAACAAGAACCGCTTTTTTAGTCACACATATGGAAAAATCGTATTAAATGAAGACTGACAGAAATGCTTTTTTAAAAGAACCAATTCAACTCATTTCCATTTTATTCCATTTCATGATTGATGAATTTCAAAGAACCTAATTTCAAATATATCAAGTGGAAATGCATCTAAATTGAAAATAATTGACAACATAAATTAAAGGAGTCAATATAAAGTAGAATAAATTCTACGAAAAAATTACCTCTACGGAAAATTGAAAGTATATAAACGTGTAAAATTTGCATAAAACAACGTTGCTTTATTCATTCTTACAAACAAACATTTTTAATTTACTAGTAGAAAAAACGTCATTTCAACTCGTAAAAATAATATTTTCTCTTTTGAAAAGAAAAAATAGAAAATGAAATTCTATGAGACAAAATTCAAAAGAGAATTTTGTTCTTACTGTTTTTTTATATCTTAGGAATTGATCTAATTTCAGAAATTGAAGCAATGTGGAGATGTGTAAGATCTCTTGCTCATGTTGACGAAGCACTTAAATGTGCTTGTATTAGTTACACACCTTAACGTTCCTACATGAGATCTCAGTTTTGCTTACAATTGCTAAAACATGTTTCGAATATTTCCGCACGATGCTACACATACATGCGAAATTTCTACATGCTACATTAAGCAAATTACACAATCTGTTACAAACAGAAATTACTTCATTTCAATTATATTCCACTGAATAGAATTTTAATTCCTTTGTGTAATTAATTGAAAACAAGATTTAATAAATCGATTTGTTTAATTAATAAAAATTCATGTCAGGAGTAAAATACCTAATTATGTTATCAGTGAAATAATCATTTCACGAGTAAAATAATTATGTTATCGGTGAAATAATCATTTCACGAGTAAGATAGGTGTTGATAACTTAAAATACCCAAATACATTAATTTATTGAGTTAATAATTAAGTGAAGCGTAAATTGATGAGGTGAAATTTCTTGACAAAATAAAGAAAATAAATATAAAACAAAATAATAAAAATAAATGTAACTCGTTAATTCCGAATAAGTAAAAAATTGTCAACAAGTTCAATTTAATTAAAATTTCTACCAATTTTAAGTAACATATTTCAATAAAATTTGTAAACTAAAAATGTGAAAATCGTATCAATTTTACATCTGGAAACTAATATTTTATGAAATGATGAATTAAAAATAAAACTGATTTCAACTGGTTTTGAACGAATTAATTTTTCAATTCGTGCAAAGCTCTTAAAGAAGTATTAAAAATGAAAGACCACTTTACATTGTCGAAAAGATTAAATATTTTCTTGGCTTATATTTTAAAAATAAAAAACGTCAAATCAGTAGAATTTAACTTATTTGAATTCAATTTTCACCACGTAGATTTCTATTAATATCAAAATAGAATTTTCGTATTTTTATTCGTATTTTTATTAATTCGTATCTTTATTGTCTTTATATTTTTAATAGTCTTTACAATTTTTATATACCTTTACAGTCTTTGAAGTCTTTATAATCTTCACATACCCCATAAATTTTATATCCTTAAATTTTAAATTCATGAATCGTAAATTTTTAATTCTGACATTTTGAATCCTTAAATCTTTAAAGCTGAAATTAGAGCTTTATTCAAAATGCTCCTTTTTGACGAGTAAATAAATTAACACTACCAAATTAAATTTCATTCCATTCCGGATGAAATGTTGTGATAAACAACACCACCTGATTTAACTCAAACGTTGATCGAGTTCGCTTTGATGTCGGTTTCTGCTTTCTGATTCGATGAACGAACAAAAGAAGAGAAATAATGATAAATTTACCTTTTAAATAAGCGTTAAATCATTTCCCACAATTAGTTATTAATCATTCCTCTTTTTAGCCAAACAAATCTTTTTAGATAAAAATCGTCAAGTGAATATAAAAATCCGTACAACTGAAAAATCTATTTTTTTAAAAAAAAGATGACATTTTCGCAAAAACTCTTTCATTTGTTTTTTTCTTATGTTTGTTCTCATGATTTCTTGTTTTTCTTATATGTTAACTTTTACTTGTCATTGTTGCTTTTTATTGCCGGTTGTTATAATGAGTTATAAGTAATAAAAAATAACGAATGGAAACGAATAAAATAACGAATAGAAACGAATAAAATAATGAATAGAAACGAATAAAATAACGAATAGAAACGAATAAAATAACGAAATTTTATATAAGCTTGGCATATATCCAAATTGCAGATATCCTGAACAATAATGAAAGTATTCATTGGCTAATACATTACTTTTCCCCGAGGACTATTGTTCAGACAGTTTCCAACTAACCAGAAAAGCATTCAATTTCGCAATACCTCTACAAGTTTCCATTCTCATTGATGGATAAGAGGTCAGGTCAGAGGTCAGATCAAGTCTGAAAGAGAAAGCAAGAAATATAGATTGGAAAACATAAAGGATTCTTTTCATATTTTTATGCACGGATCCACAATAGCCTGTTAATGAATAAAGATTGAAAAATAGTTACTATTTTCAGTATTATTTCTTAGTTATTATTTTAATTCATTAGCTATTGTTTTTAGTATTAATCACTGTTGATTATTATTTTGTCAATATTCCTTGGTTATTATTTTCACAGTTTTTTTTAAAGTATCAACTTGATACCAAAAGTACCAAATTGATCACAAAAAGTATCAAATTGGTCACAAAATCTTCATCAGTTTGGTATTTTTGATATCAATTAGATACTTTTAAGTAAACTGTGTTCTTAATATTCCAAGGTTATTATTTTGTTATGTATTCCTTGGTTATTATTTGTTAATATTCCTTGGTTATTATTTGTTAATATTTCTTGATTATTGTTCTTATTATTTAATAGTTACATTTCTGTATTGATAATAGACATCTGTAGTATTTAATGGAAACATTTTTCTTAAAACGATTTTTTCTTGAACGCAGTTCTAAATCCAAGAAAAGCATTATTTCGAGTCTTTATATATACTCAAGCTGTTTCAGTGCAAATTCAGTGTTTTTAGAGGACTGGAGTTGAAAAAGTATTGCCTGTCTGTTACCTTAATCACATGGGACAGAAGAAACGAGAAAGAGGGCTTGAACTATTTTCCTTGTTCTTAGCAGTGTTCAACGCTTGTCGAAGCTTCCAGTCAATAAATTACCGTTGTTCCTTTACGTGCAGTCGCTTTTCGTGATCGAGATACTTGAATTTCAAGATTTATCTATTTTCGATTGACTTTTAAATCATCCTCTCATTATATGAACATTTTTTCTCATTTCTTCCCTTTCTAGAGTACGTATAAAAACTACTATGACCTCTCCATAATTTCTCGATAATTTTCGCTTTCGTTCGTGTCTAATCTCAGGGATAAGATTTTTCTTATATAAATTGAAGCTATTAACGGTTGGATTATTGCTTTGGAATTTATACACATAAGAAATGGTTGGAGGGCTCAAAAGCTGCACATTTACGCATGTGTGTATGCAAACTGTGCAAGGGTGGTTAGAATACACGATGTAAAATGCATTTCAGTTTGCCCTAGCAACTATAGTTAAACCGTTGTTTGCGTTCTGATTGAAGCATTGTACGAAGGTAAATTGACATCCGAACTACGTGGATGCTTTTGTGTTCTCCCACTAGTCAGAGGACGATTTGTGTCGAAAGCATCGGTTGCTACTATTCCTAGGTCAACGGATCAGTTCATTAAGCAATGCGATGACGGCACATTATGCATATTTCATCATCTCGCGAAATTAGACATTTTATGTCTTTCCAAAAACTGAGTATTTTAGTTTTTCTATACAAAGACATTTCCCCCATAAATATAATGACCATTTCATAATAAAAATACACTCTCATTATATTGATGAGAATGTAATAACTATCACATTGCAAAATACAAATAAAAATAGTAATTTAATAAAAAATAAACAAAAAAACGATCATTAATAATATTTTATTCAAAATTATTTCGTTGTTCATAATTCCCAATTATTAATGATAGTTGATAATATATAATATGATGATAGTTGATAATATATAATATGCTAATATAACTGTTGATAATACAACTGATTATATTATTAGCATCATCATCACGATCAGTAATAATGTAAGCATACATGAATATTTAAGCAACAATGTAATCACATCTAATAAAAACGAACAAAGATAGATTACTATTCTTTTTGAATCATCGCAATCGGAACTCCATCAAAAAGTTGTCGAGAATAATGAGTAGAATCTAAAAGTAAAAATAGCTGGGCAAATGATGACAGAAGAAATGCTGATAGCAGATGGAAACACACACGAAAAGTCAGCAGTATTTTCCTGATTCGTTAGAAAAGTAGCTTACGTCACTTCCGAAAAAGAAACTGTCTGGCGGAAGTACTTTTCGAAATAAGACTACTTTCAACGATATCATTAATTTCCTCTAGATTCAAGTTACTCATTCTTTGAATTTTCTTCTTCGATTCACGTTCCACTCGGGTCGACGATTATCATAATTAGGAATTCTTCTCATTTTTCCTTCAACAATTAAACTTTTACCAAAAATTTACTGCATAAAAATTGCAATTATTGAATTATCGAAAAAAGTTCTAGTTTTCTGGAAAAATTTATTATCTCCATTTTAAAGCAAGACTGCACCCAATCACAGTTTTCTAATTAAGCTGCTCTCTCTATCTTAATTAAATTAGAAAAGAAAAATCTGAAAAATTGAACACTCGATTCATTTGACCTATTTTCCTTTTCTATTTATTTCAAACTTAAACACCAACTTAAAATTTTTGTAAAATAATTTTCGAAAATGATCGATCTTCATTTTCAGGGAGATGTAATAATAATAATAATAATATTTTGAGACTTAAACTTAAAATTTTTGTAAAATAATTTTCGAAAATGGTCGATCTTCATTTTCAGGGAGATGTAATAATAATAATAATATTTTAAGATAATTAGGGCGTGTATGATGCATAATTTATGCGGAAAATTAGATCACGGGATTCGAAATCGTGATATGAATTTCCTGTCGAAAATGTGAAATTTACGTGATGTAACAAGACGTTAGGATGAGGTCGCGAGGAGACTTTCGGATCAGTTGAACGAAGCAATCCCATGTAATTCCTTCTTTCTCAGACCATTTTTCCCTCGAGGGAGGCTACTATTATAACAGTTTTCCCAGCTACACGCGGAATACAAAGTGTCTATGGGTCCCAAGGGTGAAGAAAAAGTAGAAAAAGAAACGACCCATCTATGTATACACTTTTATACACATTTCATGCGTATAGCTTTGTAAACACCTCCCTATCAAAAATTACAAAAAATACAGACGTTAACAAAAACGCTTACTAGACTCTCACTTATCTTAAGTGGGAGATTCTTGAACCGCAATCATTTCGAATAAACGATTTCTCACCATCAAATATTTTCTCTACTTTTCGAAACAAATATTTATTTGAATATTTATTAACAATAATTATCATTTTAATAAATAAATAAGCATCTTTAAATAAAATGATGCTGTATTTCTATTATGAACATTCAGTTTTTTATTTGAAAATGCTTATTTACTTTTTTAAATGCTTACTTACTTTTTTAAATGCTTACTTACTTTTTTAAATGCTTATTTACTTTTTTAAATGCTTATTTACTTTTTTAAATGTTTATTTACTTTTTTAAATGCTTATTTACTTTTTAAAATAATAACTATTCTTATCTAAAACTAGAGGGAATATTTGCTTCGTGAAAATGCTGTATTTTATTTATTTTAAAAATGTCTATAAAATCATAATTAAGCCCAACTTTTCTAATTTAGCGAATGGAGAAGTCTTTCGCACGTCAAACGTATTTTATAAAGCAATGTACAAATTTAACTAATAGAAACAGAACCGTGATAGCAATTACGTCATTAGCTGGAAAGTGGGATAAGCGCAGAATAGAGAATCGATACGAAATTTAGATATATATAAATGCCAATTAATATTAGCAAAAATAAACACAGTATTCCAATCTTATTAACACGTTTATACGAAAGATATTAAACCATTACCTAATTTTAATTTCAGAATTATTATTTACATAAATCAGGTTTAAAAGACTAATTGCAAAATGTAATATCTTCTGTGAATGAATATAACTGTTCTCCTTTCCCTAAATAACACTTTTAGCCTCATTACATCATGTTTTGCAAAATTCAATCCATATCTGCATAATTATCTCATTTATAGTATTTACAACATGCATTTTATACTTAAATAAATTCCAAGTGGTGGCAATTTAGAATTTGAACATTTAATCGCCCATCTAAAGATATTTAATAATACTATAATGAAACGAGTTCATGATGAAATATTCAGAGTTTCCAGTAAATGATCAATAAGTATTCAATACGTAAGAAAAAAAGTTCCAAGACAAATTATTGTAAAACTTTTTTTTCTTCTATTTTAGAGCATCTACAAAATTATATCTTCTACTTTTAATCATGTACTGAGATAACGAATCTGAAGAGCTTTAAAATGGTACTTATACTTATACTTATACCTTCTCTATATCTTAAAAAATTGAAATTAACGTTAAAAGAGTTCATAAAAATTTAAGCGGCTATCAAATGAAACGTAAAAGATTATCTGTATATTTCGATTTGATAGAAAAAGGACTTTTTATACACGTTCTGTATTTCAATGAAGATATAAATTTTCTGGGAGTGCTGTTTTATATACGCGTATAAAATACGTTTTTATTAAAATTAATTTATTCCAATCATTTCTTAACTGCAATTCCGAGATCTTTTTAAAATATAAAAGAATGAAATGAAACAAATTCGATTCAAAAAACATTTCTAAATGTTTTTTGTTTTTCTTTTATTCCTGTTTATTTTTATAAAAACTATGCTAAAATAGTATCTGCGTAGAATCAATTTATATCTTTAGGATGTTCAATAGAACTCTTCAAATTCAGAATAATAAATAATTTAGGTACTATAAAACAAAATTTCATGATCAAAAAAGCAAAATTTCGTGTTTTCATATAGCATGCTTTATATAATTTCAAAGACAATATATTCAATTACAATTATTACTATAGTATTTGTTGGTTGTAGCAGAATTAGTACAAGTACTATTTAGCAGAACTAGTGTAAGTACTATTTAGCAGTAATAGTATTGAATACACATTAATATTTAAAAATCAGATATTCCATCGATTTAATTTCACTTGAGTGAAATCTCCAGTTATTGCAGTTTTCCGATATTCCAGTGGAAATTGGGCAATTCACGGATAAATTTTTTTAGCGCGTGACAATTCTCTTTTATTGAACGCGAGACAACTGCAGTCGAAATTCGTATCAACCCCTTATCGTTACGCGTGCCGCGTCACTTGGTGTATCTCAGTAATTTTGAATCTGTATGCAGCCGAAGAGAGAAATCCTCGGTCCAATAACGCCAGTATTATTATGCAGATTACACCGTAACCTGTATTAGTTCGTTATCACGCCCACATCTTGAATAACCACCCACTACCCCATTTTCACACACAATTACCCAAAAAAATTTACAGTTTACAATTTTCTTTCAAATACAGAAATAGTTTAAAAATTTGCTCAACGAGTTCCACAAATTATTTCAACATTATCTATTGAAGCATTCTAACCACTACCACTCTTTTGCACCATTTCAATCCCACTTGTACTAATTAATTACATAACTTGTTCAAATTTTTAAATAATTAAATTTAAATCATTTTGCTTCCTTATAGAGGAAGCATTGTATTTCATTTGTATAAACGAATTAGAATAAATATTACTATGAACAAATAAATACAGTTTTCTGTTTAAATAGTATGTTCCCGGATCTGTTGATATAACACGTGAGGGAATTTTGGCACTCTTGTAAAATCTCAAACTTAAGTCGTTCGTTAAATAATGGCCGCGCTTTATTAACGACGTTTAATTAGTGTCAGACGTTTGCCCGCTCAGGCGCGCGTAATCAGCGGCGAGCAGGCATACCAACCTAGAAGCACATCTAGCGTTCAGTGTCACGTGAGAGAGAATGTGTTTCATGATGCATTTACAAGTGAAGGCCAAAGTAAGGGATGAGAAACTGTATAAAAGCAGACGTGGAAGACAAAGTAATCAAGCATTGAAATAAAAAAGCACTAGTTTCAGTATGACTTTACTGCAAATGCTTATGAGACGCTTAAATATCCAGGATCGTAATAAAGTTTGTCTAAGATTTAATATCATGGAAAAGAAACGAACAAGTGCAAGAGAAATCTTATGTAGGCCAATCGATATACCCACATTGTGGTAACTATGTATCCTGCAAATGTGTCGAAGACTTTTCATCCACAGTGGGACCAAAAATCCTTTTATCACTAATGAAGAGGATCAAGTGCCTAGGGCGCAATACTTTTACCCTCAACTTTGGGAGAGCAGTTTTCGAAGAAAAAGTCCAAGAACTTACAACTCAAAGAATTATGATACTCCAAGTGCTCAGAATTTGCTACTTTATGGAATAAAATTATATTGTTTTGTGAGACATGAAAAGGATGGCACTAAATAAATAATAAAATCAGTTTAAACAATTTATTAATGTCAGGTCAGAATAATTGTTCTCCTTCGCACACCCGATTACTCACACTCTTACTCACACACATTCACAATCCTACCAACGTACACCATAATCTTACAGTTTTTTATCTAAATTTGTTGTAGAAGAGTAGAAATTCCTTATTTCAAATTATTTTCTATGAAATACACAACAAGCTTACAACAAGCTTACAACAAGCTTACAACAAGCTTATTTTTATTATACTTGACCCGAAAACATGTATTTTTAATTCATAAATACATACTTTCGTCCCAAGACTAAATATTCTTGAATCAAGAATAATTACCCTAGGTCCAATTCAAATAGTATATTTCATTGAATTAAATACAGTGTTCTCTCCCACTTTCACCAATTTTTTAGAGCTTTATCAACAAATGCTATATGCATTTAGATAATCTTTCCTTTCAAAAAAAGAAAAAAAGAAAGATAGTTTTTTGTTTTCAATATCATTTTTACACCAGATTCTAAATTTGTTTCGAAATTTTTCGATCAATACCTCGCTCGAATGCATCACTAAATTTTATCGAAAACGGTTTTTAACAGAAACACAAATAAGAAATAGGTCACAGGAACTGGAAGTATCTCGACTTATCTGATCTGTAAATTCGAGAATATCTGGTAAAAAAAACTTATTTTTTAAATATGCTTGTGCCCGGACTAATGATTTGTTTCCAGTTATACAAGCGTGAATGTTGCGCGCCAAACAGTAAATAACATAGATGATAAAAAAAAAACATCAGAGGGGAAAATGTTTCTTTAAAAAAATCATTGAGGCGTTGGTAGTCTCGGGAATCAGGAATCAACCAACCTTTACACCTTATAGCTTTTGCAAAGCTCGTCTACCCCGTCGGCCTACATTCGTCTTCACGCCCTGGAGCGCATTAGGTCCCCCAAGAGCATTCTCTCTCTTTTATTTGCTCCCTGTCTCTCCTAATCTATCGTCCTCTCTCTCGCCTCTTTTCCAAATTTTATGCAACTATGAATTCGGCAGTCATAATATCCTTCTTTAGTTTCCACACAGCTTCAACCCGAAAAGAGGTGCTCTTCAATAATCGCTCGTTTCCAAAATTTAAAATCTCCTTTTGCAAGAAACCTCAATTTTTGTGTATTTAAAAGCGTGCGCACAAAAAGATCCAAAGATTTTATTCAAAAAATCCAAAGTTGTTATTAAAGTTCGCGATTTTTAACACAATTGAACTGAGTTTTTTTTAAACAAAAAAGGGAAATGGAAGTTAATGATACTAATTTATTTAACTATAATTGAAAGAAAGCTACTTGTTTAGTATTAATAACGAATTATTAAATTTAGTCAAGTTGAGCGTGTTTTACAAATATATGTTGCAGACTTTTAAAGGACTTTTTGTTAAAATACTTCCTTTTTCCTACTGCACTATCTTTCCTGTCTTTAAGAATCCAATTTTTTGTTCTTCTACGTTCTTTCATCTTTCTGCCTCTTTTCGCTACTTCCTTTTCGCACAGCATTTGAGCTAAAACTCTAATAGAGACTGAGCAATTACCCTTGAGGTACTTTTCTACTTAGTTGCTTCTTTTAAAAACTTGAGAAATATATTCTCTCTTGTCATTTGTCTCGACCTTTTGTCTGCTTTTTTTAATTTTATAATTGTACGATTTACACGAAAGTTCTACTTTTACACATTTTTTGTAGCATTGATTTCTCAACATTATTCCACCAAAATAACACTTTTGAAAATATCACTGGAATAATATTTTCCAGGATATAATTAAAATTACATACATTTTTAAGAACATCTCCAGAATAATGCTTTCAGAATTAAAATATTAAAATAAAAACCATTAAAATAGCACTTTTAAAAAAACATTAGAAATAATTAAAAATTATTGACAAATTTAAAAATTATAAAATTATTTATAAATGATTAAAAATCATTGTAAATGACATTATAATCGTGGCTATTAATAATGTACCAGAGTAATACTTCCAACAGAATTTGACTAGAATAATACTCCTAAGGAATACCATCAGAATCTTTTGTGCTACTTAGAGAACGATAAATTCTGTAATTAAATTTTGAAACCTTTGTGCCAAGAACTTAAATCCAATTGAGAATCTGGAATTTGGAATGCAGATTGTTTCTATAGTTTATGATTGTTTTGTCGGATTTGCGAGGAGGATTATCACTGTTTCGGTCAGTAGTTTATGGCAACTGCTCCGCAACTAAATCTTCAACTATTCAGATAGGATACTACGATCAATGTATGAGAAGAGAAATCCTCAATTTCCATATTGAGATAGAGAATAATTTGTAATGTTCTTCATTAATTGCATTATCTGTGATTTTAATCCAAAGACTATATAATTTCAAATCAGCACAATTTACTATTCATATCAAGAAAAATATCCACGAGTTTAATTATTAAAAAAATTATACATGAAAAACAAATCCACAAAGTGAACTCCAATTGTGGTTTCATGTAGAATAAAAAAATAGTTTATAAAATTAAACAGTAATCCTGCATCTAAAAGGTAAAAATAAAATTGAAAAATAGTTGTAACAAAGCTTCCTCCAACAGGATACAGCAGAAAAGCAATTATATGAATAAAATATAAAAATATAAAACTAGAATGTACAACAAAAAAGGGGAATAAAAAAATAAAAATAGAATAAAAAAATAAAAATGGAATAAAAAAATACAAATAGAATATAAAAAATAAAAAGAAAATAATAAAACTAGTGACACATTATGTATTTATTTCATGGAAATGTTGTCTTCTTCGTAAGTAAAAAAAATTTGAATCACAAAAATAATCGAATGCAAGAAATACACAAAGAATTTCAGGAAGTCCTTACAATTCAAATTGATTCAGGAGAGTGTAGTGTAAGCGTACTCTTTAAAAGAAGCGATGTTATATAAAATGTAAAATAGTTATAAAAAAGAGAGTGTAATAGCCAGTTTCGGTTTATTTAATAGTTCATTTGCTTAGCTGTCTTGCTATAGATATTAAGTGAAATAATTGTATACGACAAGACTTACTTATAGAGAAGGTGGTCTAGCGTTTAATTATAACTTGGTAAAGAACTAAGGCATAAAGCAGAACGGGAGGGAACGAAAGTTATAATTATTAAAGTAACTCCTCGAGTCGAGAATATGGTGAAGGGTTGCCAAGAGATTAACTCCTGTATTCATCTACTCTCTCTCTCTTCTTTTAATTCGACGCGCATGACGCCCGATTTTAGAAACAAAGCTTTTCGCTCCACTTTTTCGGCTCTTACTTATTAATACATAATCGTTCTTTTGTTTCACGAATATTATTTTTCTTTTAAAAATATGTTCTTCACGGATTCATATATTTCTAAAAAATACTCTTCGAACAAAAGGATTTTGAATAAATCGGCTTCAAAGTTAATCCCTACGGATTTATATAGACTTATGATTATCAAGTATTATTAATAATAATTTATCTCCAGTTTGCGAGAAATGCAACTTTGGTTATTATGTGCAAATTGATTATTATTATAATCAAATAATCATTAATATTATTATAAATACATTATTATTATAAATACATTATTATTTTTAATAAATATTATATGAAATTTATTATATTATTGTTATTAAAAATTAAATTATTAAATATTTAATCACATAGAGGTTTAATTTTTAAAGAGTCGACTACTTATAAAAGTGTAAAAGTGGTGAAGACTCTGCTCTGATTATTAAAAAAGACATGGTTAGTAATTTATTTGAAATAATGGAACAAGTAGTACAGCATTAAGTAGTAAAGACTGGTTTAAGTGAAACATGTTCTAGTATAACCAGAGTATATTTATTTGCAATTCAGTTTTTGATATATAGTGTATAATTGTTTTCTCAGAAATTATAAAAATATTACAAATCTAATTGTAAGTAGTGTAGTCCAGTTTAAGTCAGACACAACAAAAAATCGTGTTTTTATCCAAAACATATTCTTTGACTATACACGGAGAAAAATTGCAAATTAAATTTACCTAATTTAGTTAAAAATCTACTTAATATCACTTAAGTAATATTTATCTAACATTTGTATATTCTGAACAAATAGTTAAGTATAATTTACCAAACCTATTAGATAAAGTTCACTTAAATTATTAAACGAATTCTACTTACGTACTTAGGTAATTTTTACTTAAGTACTCTAACTCAACTACTTTAGTAATTTTTACCTAAGTTTTAGGTTTATTTCACTTGCGGTTTTCTCCGTGTACTCTCTGTGAAAATTTCAAATCCCAGTATTTTAAAAGGTATCATAAAAACTTAGATTAGAAAGAAAAGTCGTGAAAGAAAAGTGATAAACGAAACCTGATGAAAAATAATAATTGAGTAGGTACAATTAAAATACACAAACAATTCTTATCAATTATCAAATGCACAATTAAGGTATATAGGATTTAAATTTTTAAAAATCCACTGAACGTTGAAGAGTGCTTTTATGCAGTTGATACTTCTAAATTGTTTGAGCACGAAAAATTGTCCTATTTTTAGAAACACTTGAATAAAATCCGATAGAAAAAAATACAGAGGTGAAATTAAATAGAGCAACCTCGGCGATAAAATAGCCAATTAAAGCTGGCAATAATGTACCGCACGGTTCATATATATTAGACTTAATTGAATTCGAGTTTTAAAAGTAAATTAGCGACATTGGAGCAACATCGTGAAGAGTAATAAAAGGAAAGTAACCCTTGGGCAATACCGAAATTAACGCTTTCTCAGTTCTATCGTTGTTATTGGCCCTTGGTAATTTAAACGTGGCGAATAAGAACTTTGTAAGTCGTATTTTACAAGGAGCATGACCACTGGTTCGAGATATAGCAAGACAAGGGCGAAACGAGTAGGTGCGAGAAAGCTAGAGAGCAATAGTTGAGAAAGAGAAAAAGGAAAGTAATTTGCAAGCAATCAGCGTGGAAGGTAGTTAAAACCTGGCACTAGTCTATTCTGCGGATCCTTGCAGTTGCTAACCTGTAAGCACTGGTCCAACTAGGACGAGATCTGTCCTGAGGGACACTCTTTACTCATGTCTACAGCCATATCCAGCTTCACTCTTTCTCCTTAACAACTTTTCTCTTATTTCCTATTTTCTTTTCTTATTTTCTTCTGCCAACTTTTCTTATATTAGACACTTTCAAATTTATCATTGTTTATTTTTATATGATGTACATGTACAAAAATTTGTGTCCTACAAGTACGCGGAGGAAAATCATAAGTGAAGTTTACCTAATATAGTTAGGTAAAATCTACTTAACCTCACTTAATTAATTTTTACCTAAGTTTTCAAGTAAAATATACCTAAAATGTTAAGCAATCTCTCTAAATTTGAATTAGTCATTTTCTACTAATGAATAGAGGAAAAGTCGTCCACCTATTGAATTAGAAAAATTTTACTTATTGTTAGTAGAAAACTACTCACTTTTTAGTAGAATATCACAATTTTTTTAGTAGAAAATTACTAATTGAATTAGTAGTTTTCTACTAATTTAAATAGTCGAATTCTACAATTTCAATTAGTAATTTTCTGCTAAAAAATAATGATATTCTACTAAAAAATTAGTAGTTTTCTACTAACAATAAGTACAATTTTACTAATTCATTAGGTGGGCGACTTTTCCCCTATTCATTAGTAGAAAATGACTAATTCAAATTTAGAGAAATATATTTCGAAGAAAATAAACTAGATTATTTACTCAAGTGGTTAGGTAAAATTTAATTAACTTTTAAAAGTAGATTTCACTTAAGTGCTTAAGTAATTTTTACCTAACTCGTATATCTTAAGTTGTTAGGTATATCACTGAGAAAAATGACAATGTAATGTTAACAAATTAATTTTGTTGAGGAATTTTGTTACCTCTAACAAATTTTGGTTGGTTTCATTAAAGTGTTTTGTTCACCGTA
>WNHD01000659.1:0-14057 GCA_011057455.1 Ganaspis sp. Gsp50
CCCTCGGCTGCGCCTCGGGTGCTTCAGGTCGCCTCGGTTCTCCAATCTCGCCCTTGCTGCAATCACCTACTTTGCGCCCTTGATACGAAAATAACTATTAGCAACAAAAATTAAAAAACAATAGTCACGTGACCAATATTGTACGCTTTCTCTGCTTGCCATCAGTTTAAAAGAATTGAAAAGATGTTTAAAAGAAAAAAATGTAATAATCGAAATGACTAAAAACTCAGTGGTAACTTTCTTTGACAACTTAAGCTACTAATTTCTGCACATCAATTTCTTCACCAAAATATCACGATTATACTGGGAACTCTTTCGTCCCTTACAAATCCTTTTGATTTTTCAGGAAAATCTTGAAGCAGGCTCCATTAAAGATGAAGATCTAGATGCTACCCTGGATCAGGCTCCGTCATTGAGATCCAGCTCTCCTTCTTTAGCTGATGTTTCCCTTCAAACTGGTCAAAGTTTATTCGAAGACCTACCAGTTCAGGATAAACCTGCTCGGCTCTCCAAACAAACTTCAACGACCCAAATGACGGAACCGGTTGCGACGGCAGTTTCTACCGAAGGTCAGACCCAGGAATCAATCAAGGTCTTAAAAACAACTGATGGTGACCTGGAAGTTATCGAAATAGCCACGAAAAACGTCCCATCAAGTCAGGAATTTATCAGAAGAGAACAGGGAATCAATCCTGAAGATATAGTTGTTGACATGAAGTACCAAGATGCGCAGCAACCAGACAGTGTCACTTCAGAGCTGAATATCCAGCACGCTGCTCCACAATCTTTCGAAACAGTTCTTGTGGAACCTGATGATGTGACAACTGAAGTGGTCGTCGATAGTGACGGAACAAAAAGGATCATCGTGAGAAAATTGAGACGAACTCTTGTCACAAGTAGACACACGACCCAACAGCATGTTTCTTCATTAACCTCTGCTGTTGGTGATAATCCACCTGTTCTTCAAGCTTTCTCTGAAGCCACCATGAGAGGTCAGCAGGTCACTGTTTCGACAACTAAACCTGACGGAACAATAGAAATGTCTACCAAACAAAGTTTTGGAGGCAGAGTGACTACTGGGGCTCCAGGATCTGAAGTGAATGTTGAGGAATACGAGAGCATTCCTCATGTGAGTCATAGTATCGTCCAAGGAAATATACAGGACTTGCAACCACTCGCTTTAAAAGAAGCCCTAGACGAAAATGTTGATTACCAAACCAAGACCTCCACTGTCCATGCTGTTGTTCAACAAGTCACGAGACGAGTGATTCGAAAGACTCGTAGAATCATCAGGAAAGTTACAATTATCGATGGGAAAGAGACTGTCACTGAGGAAGTGATTGAGGAACCCGAGGAAGTGCAAATTGATGAACAGGACATTCCTCACATCAGTATCAATGTTGTCAAAACTGAAGATCATCGTGGTGGTGATCCTGCAACTGAACCTCATGCAGGAAAAGAATCTGTTGGAAAAGAACATCTGTCTGGAAAAGATACTTTTGTTGTAAAAGAACACTTGGCTGGAAAAGAACCTCTTGTCGTAAAAGAGCACTTGTCCGGAAAGGAACCTTTGACTGTAAAAGAACACGCAATCGTAACAGAAGCTTTCCTTGATGCAGAAAGAAGCAAAGACAAGTCAAAGTCTTTAATCAAGCCAGGAACCTCAGGTAAACAAAAGACCCCTCCAGAACCTGCCACCCCTGAGAGTCCACTTCAGGGTCAGTTCTCTGGACCCGGATCTAGAGAATTAACTCCTGACGAAGTAGACAAGAAATCTAAAAAGTCGAAAAGAAAGTCTAGTAAAAGTTCAAATAAATCTGACGAAACAAGAAAAGCTGCTAAACGAAAATCAATAACTGAAGCCAGTTTAGTTGACCCCAAACCTACACCTGAAACCAGTCCTGATGATGCCAAGCATAAGCATAAAGCAGTCGATTTAAAAGCCACGACTAAAGCCATCACCGTTGATTCCAAAATGCCAACTGAAATTGATCCAATTGATTCCAAAACCTCGGCTGAAACTAGTCCGAGAGATTCCAAAGTCGTGATTGAATGTCCAGTTGAAACGAAACCTGAAATCTGCTTGGTTAAATCTAGTGCTGAATTGGAAAAAGTGTCCACAACTTCTGAAGAAGAATCAACATCTTTAGAGCCAGAGCAACCTAGGAAACCAGAAAAGAGTTGTAAGTCTGAAGTTGCACCTGTTGAAAAAATCGAAAAACACAGTATTGACTTAGAATCAGGCACAGTAGAGGTAGAAGAGCACGTTGATGATAGCACAGTAGAATCTGATGATCATCACAAAGCCACTGTCATTGTATTAGAGAAACAAACTATCATGTCTAGAGAAATTGATCCTGACAGTTTAGATGAACCTGGAGACCCTAAATCTTCTGAGATAGTACTTAATGAGCCTAAAGCTGGAATCGGATTTGCTGAAGATATGGAAGAAAAACCTAAAGATTTGACACAAGAACTGAGGGATGGAGAATCAAAAGATCTAGGAGAGCCGGAAGAGCCGGAAGAGCTAGCACGACTGGAAAATCAAATACAAGTTCTAAAACATCCAGAGGATCTACAGACCCAGAAGATAGAAGAAGTAAAAGAGTTAGAACAATTAAAAGATCTAGAACAACTGAAAGATCTAAAAGAACCAAACATTGTACAACTACCAGAAAACCTGAAAGCACTGCCACAAGATTTAAAACAATCAGCAAACCTGGAACAAAAACCTGAAGATCCTAAATCAAAAGAACTGAAGTCAGATGTAGAACAAAAGATGGTTCCAGTAGCGGTTGAAATGGAGAATCAGAAGCAAGAACCGAAAACTGAAACTGAAGAATTAGATAAAGATGAATCTCAACGAGACAGGATGAAGTACACGGAATCTTTCGCCTTGGCGGGAACTTCTCAAAAAAAGCAAGGGGATTTGCAAGAGGTCGCGTTGAAGCCAGAGTACACATCGATCCAGAAAGTGGAGATTGCTTTGTCAGTACAAAAAGATGATGAAGGTCCTTCAGTTTCGGTAAAGACTAGAGTAGAAAAGCCAGAAGATTCCAGCTACCAAATAGTGAAAGAAGCTGTTGCCATCGAACTACCAGTCGACTCGGAGAGAATCAAAGTCAGCAATGACAAGATAATCCAAACAAGTGCTTTTCTAAAAGCCGAAACTGAAACTGAATCAAGAAACTACCCGGAGAAAGTTGTTCCTGAGAAGAACATGGTTGATAAAGCGACCAGCATCAGTGAGAGCAAGAAGACACCAAAGGAGGAAGTTAAACTCAGTGGAGACGACTCTACAAGTTTGACAACCACGTTAGCAGAGTCGGTCGATATCAATATTCCTTTGTCGGATTCTTCGAAACGTGGAACTGATCCGCCTCAACCTGATGTTGCAGACATCACAGAGACTTCCGAGTCAGTCTCGTTGCAAGATGAAACATACGACAGAGATATTGGCTACGAGCCGGATGATAGAACAACAGTAGAGGAAATTCCAATCGCCTCTGAAAACGAAGAAGATGCAGGGAAGAAGAAAAGAAAAAAGAAAAAGAAACAAAAGGTCAAAACAGCAAGAGAAGAGGACTTGACCGAGTTCCCGAAGAGTACAACCGACGATGCTGACTTCACGGATGAGGTTGTTCCAGTAGAAAGTGAAATCAGCAAGGTTCCGAAGAAATCCAGGAAGCGGAAAAGAAAGAAAGAGGAAATAATGATGAAGAGCAGTGATGAGGTTGTTACAGAACCAACCGACGATCAGGTCAGACCAAACGAATCGGATGTACCGGAAAATATCAGCATCTCGATGCAGACTTCCCTTGAAGCTGTTCCTCAAACTCTAGAGCTAGAAGTCCAGACAATGAAGATTGATGAAGTTCATTCTGAGATGCAGACCTCTCCTACACCTGATCATGAAACCGCTGTTCAAACCTCACCCACTAATTTAGCTGAACTAGAAACTACTTCAATGCAAACGATGTCACCAGAGGTGGTTCAAACCGAAGAAGGTGTTGTTCAAACAACTCCAGTTGATGAACCTGAAACCACACCAGTTGAAGTAGAAGAGATCGAAGTTCAGACTATCCAAGTTGATATGGACTCTACCGAAATCCAAACTTCTCCAAAATCCACCACGGAAATAGAAACTCAAACTTTACCTAAAACTGACGCTAACGTAGAACAGCAAACTTCTCCAGAACCAACGAAAGAAGAATCTGTTGTTCAGGAGACTGCTATGCAGACCCAGACTCCCGAGATTATGCCAACCACAGAAGTTGACGTACAGACCAGCAAACCACCCTCTCCTGAAGTTATCGAAAAGAAAGATTTTGACACCCAGACTACTGAAGTTGTTGTTCAGACCTCAGAGACCCAAACCACACCGAAAGATAGTCCTCGAGTGGTTCCAACTCAAGAAACAGAAATTCAGACCCTTCCTAGAGAAGGGACGGATGTGGTAGCCCAGACTAGTCCAGATTTGGAAGAGGTTTTGGGTAAGAAAGATTTGAACGAAGACAAACTGATGAGTGAAGATGAAACGCAAACGAGTCCCGAGCCTCCAAAGGAGACTTCGTCAGCCCTGATTCAAACGAAGACTCAAGAGTTGACTCCAACTATCGAAGATAGTGTTCAGACTACTGAAGAACCTAAACCTACAACTTCCGTTCATCAACAAACAGTAATCCAATCTATTGAAATATCTCTATTACCTGAAGAAGAAGAAGCCGGAACTGAAGATAATGGCGAAGTACCTGAACCGATGGTGATAACTCCCGGGAGACAAACTCCAGAACAAGAAATTTCAGAAACAGTGGTCATAAACGCACCAGAAATTCTTTATGGAGATATTATAGATATCCAAGAAATGGAGCCGACAAGTTTTTCTCACGGACCATCTGAATCGTTTGAAGAAACATCAATACAGGAAGTTACAATTCCAGGAGATCAAGAATCAGATGTTTCGGAAACATTCATTCGGGGAGTGGTACAAAGTCCATCTTTGTTCCGAAGGGTTGAAGATACTCTTCGGGAAAGAGAGAATCTTTTAGGGAGAGACAATCTTGAATTGCGAAAAACTCTTCAGGAATCCCCGGATAAATTTAGATCAATAGCCACAGGAGCATCTAGTTCTATGTCAGAAACTGAATCAAATGACAATTCGTACGAGATCCAACTTCAAGCGACTCTTAAAATGTCCGAGAAGCATTCTCCAGAGCTTTCTGTTAATGTCAACAAATTAAAGCATCATGATGATGATTCTTCTTTACAAGACAGTGAAGCTGACAAGAGAGACAAAAAGAGAAAAAAGAAAAGAAGAAACAAGACTGTTGAAGTGAAAAAAACTTTCCCTGCAGTCTTCGATCACGGAGCAAGTTCCACACAATCAGAACATCATGAAGTTTTCAAACTTTCCTACTCTGATGTTATGAAAGGATCTAGCAGACGAACTTCAGAAGAACATGAAGAGCCTAATCAAGAAAAACAACGAGAAATTTCTATTAATATAGTTGCCGAACCGATGGATACATCTGAAGAACATTCTTCCCCAACGGAATCAGTTTCAACTAAGGAAGAAGATCAAAAGGAGTCAAACATTGAAGCTGAACCTGCAAAAAGACCAGTTTATCAAAAATCACCAGATATAATTACTCAAAAGACCCAAGCAGTCAAAATGATTTCTAAACGAGTCAAGAGCTCTCCAATTCCCAAACAAACTTCCTATTTGTCAAATTCTTTACATATTGCTAATTTGAATCAAATTCCAGTACAAGAGTCACTTGAACAACGATCCGCTAATATTAGAGAGAAATTGGGGTATTTGAAAACTGCAGTTGAAGTGCATGATGTCATAGTGGTGGAGAAAAATCTGGTTACGATTGTCGAAACTATTTCCACTTGGTTGGAAACTATTGAATACAGAGTCCTTCTCGAAAGGGAATGTCCAAATGGACCATCTCATGGAGACGAGCGCAATTTCATCCAACTTAAGAATGAAGTTAGTCATGTAGAAAATAGTATAAAGGAACTTGACAAAATCTGGAGAGGAGTTGAAAGGAATTATGCTGACGAGGATCGAGAAAGAATTCGAGACTGTGTTGATGCTTTGGAAAATCAAGTTAAGGCTATCGAAGAAGTCACTAATAATGGGGAGATTTTTGTAACTGAAGAATTGTCCAGGTGGGATGAGTTCATGAATGGCGTGAACAATGTTTGCAGGTGAGTTTTGTAGACCCATACTTTTTAAAACAATCTCTAAATCATTTAAAATATTGTAACACAATTCTCAAATTTATTATTTAATGACCTGTGACATCTGATCACTGCAACTCAGTAATCCAACCTTGAAATTACCAAGGCGTTCTAAAATTGTTTCTTCACGGCTTGTTGCCCTGACGACCGCCAACTTGATACCCCTCTTATTTGCTGGGAAAAGCCTCGCCTGTCTCTGCTCTCTTCCTGTTTTCAAGGCCCTCTCAAGAGCCACAACAACTTCCCTGCTATCTTTTCAGCAAAAATCTCCTACTTTGAATCTTTTCCCAATTTCAGAAGGGTATCTTCCTTTTGCGTGGACCTAGCACCTACCACTTCGGTCTCGCAAAACTCAGGATTTACTTCTTTTCTAAGTTTGCCGAGGACAAACGCATACGTCTGACCATCAGCAACCTTGATTAGCATTGTCTGCGACTTCTTTCATGGCTTTTCAACCGTGATCCTTGGAACCGTGATAGGAGCCGATGTTTTCAGTTTCACCTGCTTTAATTCCTCTTTAATTGTCATTGAGACATCTTTTTGCTTTTCGCAAGCCTTGATCATCTCGATGCCTTTTATAATAATCATTTGGAAGCATTCTTCCTCATCTTTTCTTAACGCTTTACTGCATTTTAGGTCCTCTCCACAACTGTCTAAATCTTTAGCTGTAGCGTTGCTAAAAACGCTCTTCACGCTTGTCGAGCTAGCGACACTAACGTTACTCAAAGATTTTCTGAGTCTATTTTCTCCCGGATATAAGAGGCCTGCAGGGGTCTTGAGCACGATTTCGAGATTGACTCCCTCTAAAATCCATGAGGCCTGCACCGGCAACAGGGGCTTGCACCCGATCAGAACTGGTGGCGGGATTTCTCTCTTGCAAGATACCCGCCTGTCGACTTTTAGCAAACCTCATAGTCGACATATTTATTTGAAAATTAAAATTTGTTATTCTTAACTTTACTAAAATCGAGCAAGAGAAATCTACAGGCAGGTAAAATGGATGAAACCAAAATTAATAAAACAAGTGATTGGCGATAATGTGGTTATATTCTTAAAGAAATTCTACTTAAAATTTTACGTCGTCTTAGTCATTCTAATCGACATTCACTGAACAGATGTTCCTTTTAACACTTAACACAGCTTGTCGACGAACTTTAATTTTAATTTAAATTATTCGATCTATACAACGATCTATTCTACCTGATGGGCAATCCAATCTTCCTGATCTAAGGCGCAACCGTGAACCCGTAGGTGTCTTAATTTGCCCTGCAGGGGAATCAGTGATCTGCGATCGCTTGCACACAGAGCATCAGAACGCGTGCACGGGTAGTGGATGGTGTAAGCCCCGCAGCTTCGGCTGATCGGGTGTATGGCCAACATAGTTGGCCACGCGAACCATTGTGTGACAGTAAGCATCTTGGCGTAAGGAAGTAGTTGGAAGGCCCAGTAACCGAAGAAGCTCCCGAACGCGGGCTGGTCACCCATCAAGTAAGTCGAGCTAGTAGGCGAAAACCCTGAAGATAAAACCGACAAGCAAATTTGTCTCTGTATAAAGGCCGACCCGAGTAGCATGAAAACGACATTGTCTGTCTATCGATAGACCGATGTTTGCTGACGAAACCAGTCATTGAAGTTTGCTGCACCAGTACGCTCTTGGACACAACGACTGCTCGAAGGGCAGTCCGGCTCAAGAGGGGAAGCAAAGGTGCATCCTAAATAAGAACATTGTGCGTAGTGTCAGACCAAGTCTGCACTAGGAGCAGCCCCTCCACGAGGTCCCCGCTGGGTAATGCAACTTGTACTACCCTGGTCTTGTTTGCCTGGGGTAGAACAAGTGTTGCTAAATGCCGCTCTCCGACGAGGCGCACGGTCTTCTTGGCGTTTTGATCAGAGCTAACCTTACAACGTCAATTTTTCCTCTCAAGTTTTCTTCCAGTGCATCTCAAATGATTCCGTTCTCTCGGTCTCATTCGTGATTCATTGTGGAAAATGGTATGTGGTAACTCGCTCAGTGAAGGTATGATAGTCTAAGCCACAACATCTAGGAGATATAGCCACAGGGCCTGGGTGCTCCCGCGAGAGGCATTCGTGCTTCTTCGCTTCTGGTTTCAACTCTAATGGGCAATCCAGGAATACTACGCGGCGTACCGGCGTGAGCCTCGTGAATTTCACGAAACGCGCGCAAACCACCACGTGACCCTCCAGGACCGTGTTTATGAAAATCGACTCCCCAGACACTCCAGTAACGAATAATCCAAATGATATAATATTTAAATAAGATAAATAAAATCCCAATAAGTTGGAGTGCTGAGTCGACATAATAATTTTACACGTTAGACTATACATATTCCAGCCTTTTTTTCACCATAATAAGTTTAGTCCTGGTCCACCAGACAATTGCAGCCTTCTTCTCTCCATCCTTATAGTCGTCGCTGAGATGACCTGTAATAATCTTGAGAAATTCATGTAATAAAATTATAATATTTATAATAACTGTAATAAATTTAATTATAACTTTTTAGACTCGTCGAAGAGCAACGAAAACTGTTAGACCACATCATTGACAGCGATGCCTCCACCAAATGGAAGCTCCAGGAGTTGGATAAATTAGAAACTGTCAATCAAGCTCACATGTGGGAGGCATCGAAGCTTTTGATATCAGCTAAAAGTTTAACGAGAGATTATCCAGGAAAGACGATTCCAGTGGAAGCTTACGCTGCTCAAGAAACTACTGCCACGATCGAGCACAACATCAACGTAGAGAGGGAACGTCTTCTACAACTTGAAGCTTTGGCTGAAGAGTATGAACACACTCTTCAGGAATTCGCACAAATAACAGAAATTGCAGAAGAACTTCTGGACAGCCCGATATCCGTTATGAGTCTGGAACAGCTTCAGGAAGAGATGCAGAAGCACAGGAAATTCTTCGTGAATCTGAATCACTGTCGAGCTATTTTGGAATCCTTGGAAGGCAACCTAGATTCTGAAACTAGAGCAAACTACTCTGGACTTCATGAAGAATTACACAGTCGAGCAACATCTTTGCTAGACCAGGCGGCTTTTAAAGCTCAACAAATGTCCTTGGCAGCTTCCAGGTGGATTTTACTTGAACAAGGGATGAAGGAAGAACGAGGTTGGATGCAAGTGGCTCATCAAAGAGTTCCTGATTTGCAAACAGTAACTTCTTCCGATTATGATCAGTACATTTCCCTTTATCAGGTAGGTGCTTTTTTCTTTTACCCTTCCCTTTTAATGTCACATTATCTAATAGAATTATCCAAATGAAAAAAAAAACATTATCTAAATACCAAAGTGTACCAATACTGATTATATGCTTGCAGTCCCTCTCGTCAGATGTTGCGACGCATCATGCTCGTTTGATGCAACTCTTGAATATATCCCAAAGTCTCCAAGAACTAATAAACCTTGAGGATCCAGACGATAGTTACACAGAAGCTTTGGAAGTGATTATTAAACTTCAAGAAACGGTCGAATCATCATTGAGACGTTTATTAGCTTTCAAAGAAAGCTGGAATACTCAAGAATTGTTGGTAGATAGATTAGAACATTGGATGTCTTTAGCAGAAAGAGGTCTTGCCAGCATCCGTGATCCTGCTGGTGGACATATGCGTCAATTTTGGGTACGTCGACCGTCTTTAGCTTTGATAAAAATAACCCAAAGGCTTTTAAGAAACATTCACAAATTGAAATCTGTTCCTCGCTTGGCTAAATGCCATGTGATAAAAAAGCAATCTTTACAAATTGAATATGTACTTCTTAAAAAAAATTAAGAAGATCAGAAATGTTTCGCAGAAGTAAAGAATAAACTTATTCTCAAGATCTATTTTTGACTTTCAGTTTTCAATTACTGATTTTCTTTTCTTTCTAATGAAATTATTTATTAGGATATATAAGAATTTACCATTATAAATTATTCATTATTTTCAGGAACTGAAAGCGCAGTACGAGGTTCATAATAACATGAGAAATGAAGCAGACAATTCTTTCGAACAGGCTTTAAGAATTATTCCCTTATCTGACGAAATGTTGCAGAGACAATTCAGAGGCCAACTTCAAGAAAGATGGAATCAAGTGACGAACAGGATCAACGAGATAGAGTCGTCTGTAAGAAAAAATATATCTTCTGAAGACGTTTCTGTCAACGAGAAACTAAATCTTCTTGAGAGGGAATTGCACGAGTTGAGAATGACGATTGAGGGATTCCATGGAGTTCTGAAAACTGAAGAAGAGCTGGAACTCTACGTCGAGAGACTATCCGTACTATTCGAACGTGTTTGCATCATCCAGGTAAATTTTTAATCAAGATTTCAATAGCAATAAAATAATTTCTAACTGCTTCTTTTCCCATTTGAATTAACATGTAACATGTCAATCCGTAAATCTGAATTCGGACTATTATTTCTAAATAATTTATTTTATATTTTGCTTTACTCTTCTCTGCTTTTGATCACAAGTATTTTCTGATTGTAGGAAGAATTGGGCAGATTAGGACTTTTACCAGCTGCAGAAAGTGAAAGAGTAGGGATTCTGCTTTCAACCGCAAGAAGAATAGAAGCTCTGATAAGTGAAGAACTGGATGCAGCACAGCTTCTTCGAGAACGTCTTCAGGCACTGGAACGAGGATTGACACGAGTTCGTAAAGCCCATCAGAAACAGTCGTCAATTCTGGACCAGTGCGAGGGAAATGAAAAACAGGGAAGTGAAGTGGTTGCAGGAGCTGTTGATCGATGCCAATTAGTTTCTGAAGAACTAGCAATGCTGTGGCAGAATATAATGGCTCTTCGTCAAGTGCTCCACACCTTGCCAACAGGAATGAGGGTTTCAGTGTCACCAGTAGGTGTTGAAAGGGACATCTCTAATCTTCAAGATGACCACACAGAGTTGGAATCACGATGTGCAAGAATTTTAGCCTTGCTAAGAAATAGACTCGCTCTGTGGAGAAGATTTGAGAGGCAGCTAGAAATGGTCCAGCAGTCTGTTCAAGAAGCTGATTACATGATGGAGTTACTCACTGTTCAAGGATCTGTGGATTATGATCGATTACTTAAGGCAACAGAACGTTTGGAGGTGAGTAGCTTATGCTGTTATGAATCAGTAGAATTTATACTGTAATGAAGTTAATTTTGCTACACCGGAACTTGCTCGCCGGGAAAGTTTAGTTGGTTCTTAACTTGCTGAGAAACTAGAATTTAGACTTAAGAATCTTAGCCTACTGGCTGACTGAATTTTCTAGTAAATTTTGACAAATCAATCTTACCCTGCTGGCTGACAGTTTTTTTTTTGGAATTGAGAATATTCTTAAACCAGAAAGAGGGTAAAGTCAACGTTAATACAACACGTACGTTCTACTCAAATCTATTAGCAAATAATAATTGAAAATATATAACTAGAAATGAAATAAGAAAGATATCAAAATTTTAATACGGTAAATAAAGTGACTAGGCATAAACTAAAGTTGATTATTGTTACATTCGGCTACCTGGGTAGAAAGTGAACTCTAACTTCTACGCTAGTTCTCTTGGTTCTGCAACAAACTAGAAAGAGCGACAGGTTTTATTATTTGGCATATGTTTGCCAGGAACAAAACTGACACAATTTCTACCCTTAGGCAATAATCCTCTTCAAGAGGAGACTTGCGAGACCCTAGTTCAGGTGGTTAGTAAAGGCGTGCTCCTCCATTACCCCCAAAGCTGATCTTACGGAGTTAACCTAGGCAGTGAGTTAGCCTAACTCACTTCCTTCTACCACAGGAGCCCCTGTAGGTAGACGGAAGTTCCATCTGCCGTTCTCCAAGCTAAAAAGGAGTTCCTCTATTAGTTTAGAGAACGCCTAGGTGATTCTTCGACAGATTGGCTCCGAATGAGCTCCTCCACTCTAACCGCAGGTATCCTAAAGTCTCTTGCAGTCGACCGTAGAACGCTCAGTGTCGGAGAGTTGTGAGCGGAATAAACGGACTCTCTCACAGGTAGCTAGTGCTAGAGGTGGAATATTAACTTAACTGGCACCAAACCAAATTTGACAGGAATCGATTCGATGATGCAAGGAATGATCCCTTCGGATGTTCGGTACACTCTCCCTCGGCTTATTTATACAGAACAAAATTTATTTTATTTAATTTTGAAGACCCATCGAAATAAATAATTCGTTACCATCTAAGAGCTCAAACCAAGAGTACATTGGCATTTAAATAGATGTCGTCTTGCCGGTATAGTTATGGGGCTATGCCACCATATGAATTGTGCTTAAAACTAGCACTGGTCGTTTCGTTCCGGTCCCCACTGCTGGACTTATCAATAAGGCTACGTAGTAGGAGACCTGCCTTAGACGACCTGGGGATGAAGCTTCGGAGCAATTAAGTAGGGCTCAACGAAAGGCTTAGTTATGAGAAAGGAGTAACAGCGGGATCTGTAGGTCGATTAGCGAATCTCCACATAGTCATTTACTTTAATTTGAATAAGACAAACTCAACCGGTAAATATATGACTTTATAATTGTGGTGTTCGGGTTTAAAGATAATGATCCACATGACCTCTAGAGGGACCATGTGTGCCGTGGAGGGCAGTTAGTTTTTTGGTAGCCGCCAGATCCTTCTCGGCGAGTACGAGTGATTGTCTAGGACTCGAATTGTGTATTTATTTAAACACCCTATTAATTTATAAAGTTACGTGTAAGGTCTATATCCTTACACCACAATAATTAAAAGACGAGGAATTAGACAAACAACTCAACTTAAAACAGACTGCCAAGAAATAAGCGTCCGTCTGACTCTTAAAGCTCCCTCACCACGACAAGATGACACCATGAGGAAGAATTTATATTTGGTTATAGAATAATCTGAGATTTAAAAGAATTTGAAATATATTGATAGCTTGTTTCTTATCGAAGAAAAAATATAATTATAGTAAGTAAATTTAAGAGAAAAAAAATGTGCGGTACAGGATTTTATTACATTTGAAGTATTAAAATTTCTAAACATATCTCTATAATTATTTCGTAATAATACAACCACACAAAAGGAAATTGCTTTCTGATCTGGTGCCTGATTATATTTACTATTTGTTTTTGGAGTCATTGAATCAAAACCTACAGTCTCCTCAGCCCCATCACATCAAAATTCCACCTCGGACGTTTTGAACCATATTTCGAGAACTACTGAATATCTTTTAAATATTCTGCGCTTAAATCAAATGTAAAAAAGTTTACATTTATATAAGTTATAAATTATTTGTACATTTTTTAAAGAATTTACAACGAGTCGAATTTTGAGCTTCTTGAGGCTATGGTATAATTCGAAACTGATAGGTGTTGTTGCTGTAAGAACAACAATTAATATTTTTGTAAATTAATCATTCAACTGGATTACAATTATGTATTTCTTTATTTAACGAGGGAAAAAAAAGTTTTTTAGATATAAATTAATATAACACCTTGATTACTATAGAATGCTAATTAATCTGTCTGTCTCCGCTAATACACTGTCTTATATAGACTCTGTTTCGCCCACTCTACTCTAATTTAGCGTATGCTGACAACATGGGACTTAGAGGACCTTAGATTTGGATTCCGCGAGCCCAAAAACATCTGGTAAAGATTGTCAGACCACCAGATCAAAAATCATTTTTTTGTGGCCCCGGGTGAAAATTTCCGGCCGGAAATCCATCCGGATAAACAGCCCGGACATCCGCCGAATGAATTGAATGATTCCGGCCGGATGTCCGCCCGGATTTTATTCGTCTTTTTATCCTTAAGAGATATTCCAAAATAGACATCAAATTCGAACTTTGAGA
>WNHD01000659.1:14075-41002 GCA_011057455.1 Ganaspis sp. Gsp50
CCGGAAAATTTCAATTCACCGGGCGGATATCAAGGAAATTCGAGGCGGACATCCGGTGGGATATCCGAGCGGATTTTCGGGCGGAAATTTTCACCTGGGGCTGTATAATTTACGTCTACTTAGATAAGCTAGTCTTCAAAATAATCTATTTTTATAGTAAAATTATTATTTCTCAGATGGTATTAAAGCTTCCAGGAAGGCTCCCGTGTTAGTTTGGAAAGTTTACCTTGAAAACTTCTTGAAAACTTCCCTGATATACGGCAATGTCCACCTTTAAAATCTTCCCGTGAAAACTTCCTGGAAGTTTCCTAGAAACTTGCCGGGAAACTTCCTCAAAGTTTCCACAGTCAAAGGATAATTTTTTAAATTAAAAATTATTGTTTTACAATAATTTATGGTGCACAGTTAACTAAATTGAACACTAAACGCATTATGGAACACTGAAAACTATAAATTAAATATTAAAAATCTTCGTACTAACGAGTTTCGAACCTGCGCAACCTAATCACCGAACGCGAACGCATTAAGCCCCACGGCTACGCTGACTTAATTTACAAAAACGTTTCTCATATTTTACCAGAGAAAGGTGAGAGTTTGCTACAAGTTTTCAGAAAGCTCCCATAAAGTTTCCACGGAAAGGTTCTAAAAGCAAACTTTGCCGTATATCAGGGAAGCTTTCAGAAAACAATGCTTGTTCTTCCTTGTTTTTTTTGTATATATTATATTATATTATGTAAATGGCTTACACCCGTTTATTCTGCAAGAAAACTGTAAATAAAAATCTTCGGTGCTATCTGAGTTATTGTTTTAATTGTGGATAAAATGTTGAAGCCACAAAAGTGACTATTGTGAAAATTGAATTTCAAAATGGTGGATACAAAATGGCGCCTGAAGATTTTTTATGAATTCTATAAAATCGAAACGTCGTAATATAAAAATTATTTTAAATAAACATTCGAAAAATTTGTAATTATTCTATATAATAAATAAAAAAAATACCTTTTCATTATCGATGAGGATGTAAAAATACGAAGATACTAAAAAAAATTTTATATTAATAAATCTATTCTACAAAAAAATGGGCAAAAAATTATTATTTTAATAACAATCAGTAAACAAGAAAGCAAAATTCACGCTATAAAATTTATTTAAGAAGAAAATAACGTTAAATTGTCATAAATTGTCAAAGCAATGTTTTTAAATTATTATTTAATTAAACGAAAATAAAGTAGTGTCGATCATAAAAAAATAATACATGAATAAAAATTAGATGAAATTAAAATTACAATTACGAAAAATATAACATTCAGACTCAATAATTCATTATTAATTATTGTTGTTTTTATAATAAAATTTTTAATTTCATATTTCTTACGAATACGAAAAAAAGTTTCTTCTAATCTCCTAAAATGTCAACAAATAAGTGTAAAATTCCTTTTTCACCTAAAATTACACAAAGGCAGAGAACGCAAATATTTTGAGAAGAATTTCAGTCTCCAGATTCTTCGAATTCTCAGCAAAAACATGAAACTCAAAGAAAATTGAAGTAATAAGAATAAACGCATGCGCAAGAATTTTCAGACCTACTTATGAAATGCTATCGCACGTCTCCTATCAGTAAGGCGCGAACCGTTCTTCGAGTAGTGTTATGCTATTCAAATTTTCTTATTCAGAGTTCACGTGTATTCAAATTTTTTCCGTTAAAGAATAAGAAAGACTATAGATTAAATAAAAACTTTCTTAAATTCAATCCAAGTGTTTAGACTCAAAGAAAAATTAATTTTTGAAAAAGAAATTAATTAAAATTGATATGTGAATTTAGAATTTTATGGTCCAGAATTAAGTGGCTACTTCCGATTGAAAATTTGGAGAGAAAGAAGCTCTTGCTTTGAAGATGAGCTGAGAAGCAAATATAGTTTCAAGGTGACCACAGACTGCAGACAAAATTTTTTTTCTCTTTCTTGAAGGTTAAACTCTTTCCTCAGAATTGAGCTTTTTTTATTTACACTAGTGCTCCAAAAAGCTTTAATAAGCTCCGTGTTAAATTATTATGAATATCTTCGCGTGAGCCAGCTTAATATCATCAATGCACCGGATACGGAAATTGTTTAACTTTTTTTAAAAAATTTCTATGAGAATGCATTACGAACTTTGCAAAATTGATCTAATAGATATAATATTCTTCGTTTTTCAATTATCCAGTTGATTGGATTTTTGTAATTATTTAGCACTTATTCTTTTTTCTTTACAATTGGACCAACGTTCAAAAGATAATAAAATGAAAAATGATTTTTCGAACTAGAAATTAGTTTCTTTTATTTATTAATTGAATTTTTTTATTTATTTATTTAGTCTTTTTATTTCATTTATTTATCAATACATTCCTCGTAGTAGGGCCATATTAGATAATTATTTTTATTTTTTATTATTATTGTTTTGATTATTAGAAAATAAACAGTATAAAATAATTTTATATCTATAAATAATATCAAATAAAATAGTAAATAACTTTCAATTAACACAAGTACGGTAATTGCAATTTTCTTTTTGTTATTAATAAACAACTTCAATCCATTAATATATTCTCCACAGTTCAGAAGAAGCATTAAACGGTAGCTATAATATACATTGCGAACCTAATTAAAAATAAATGTTTTTTTAATAATTTATAAAATGTATCTTATGATGAAAGATGATTAATTAAATTATCATCGAAATTGTTGTTCTTAATGAAGAGTAAAATTTTTACAAAATCGGCTATTTATAAATGATATAAAATTTACATAAAATATGAGGTAATCGAAAATTTGACGAATTCAAATTTATGAATAAATGCATGGTCTGAGAGAGAAAAACCTTTTAAGATAAGTCACTGATTTGCATAAATTAAGCTAAGTATTTAATTGCTTATAAAAAAGTTTGCAATTTTGAAATTTGTTTATTCTGATATAAAAAAGTAAGTAAACTTTAAGTAATTAAATATGTATTTTTTGGTATTGAAATATTGACAAATACTTCATTTTTTATGATTGTTAATTAACAAGTTTGAGAAATATTTAAATAGTTTAATATTGAAAATCAAATTATCAGAAAAAAAAATTATTTGTCTCGATTGAAATATAATTTATTTGGTTTGGTAATATTAACAATAAAAAATACTAATAAAAAATATAATAATAATAAACAATAATAATAAAAATAATAATAATAATAACAACAATAACAATAAGAGTACGTAATGAAATACGTAAACGCATTTGCCCTCCTAAACATTTTTGTTAAAAGAAATATAATAATAGAAATAATAATGATAATAACAATAATAATAATAATAGCAATAATAATGATAATAACAATAACAATACTAAAAATTATTTAAATAACAATATTGCAAATTGAAAAATAAATAAGAAAAAGGTTACTAAAATGTTTTATTTGCGACTTTTCTGTAAATCAAAAATCTTTTGATCTAAAATTACATATTTTCCCTCATTTTTATTTTAAGCTTCAATTCCGGAGCAAACGTAAATTGATGAATGTATCGGAGTTGCTTTTATCGCCTGGAGATATTCGTAACGTCCAAAAATAAAAAACTTGAAAGTTTTAACAAAAATAGAAAAAAAAATAATTAAGTAGATAAAAGATTGCTCATATTGAAAACAGTAAAAAATGATAAAAATATCGTCATTGTTAAAATTTGTATATATCAGTGTTTATGAACGAATGACCATTTCCTTTGCAAGTTTAACTAAATTTTATCTCATAATATTTGGGTCAAAGTAATACATAATTAACCAACTAAAAACTCAATTTTTACAAGAAATAAAAAATAGTATTTTATAACGGTAATAGTAATGAATAATACTAAATATTTATTTAAACATTAAAATTAAATTTTACTATGTAAGATTGTAATTTTTACTTTGTGAAATTGTAATTTTTACGATTCTCTTAATAATAATAGTAATTATTTATATGTAATTAAAAAACATCAACTTTTTGAAAAAATAAATAATTCTTTTAATTTTTATTCAATTACTGAAATTGTATACAAAGTAATTTCTTTATTTGCTTTTTTTAAATTTATATTTATACGGGCCAACAAAGAACAAGAAAAGCCCATTCGTACATCGGAACTCAATTATAATTATTGAAAAAGTAACCTGTAAAAAGTAAAATAAAAGGTAAATAATGTAAAATAAATAACTAATAACAAAATGGTACAAAATTTATAAAAAAAATTGTTTTATACTTAAAATTTGAGTATTAAAAGAAAAATAGAGAAAAACTTGAGTTTCTTTTTTTTATATACAATTATGTGAATATACTGGAACTATAAATACTAAATGTAAATATATATACTAAATAAAAAAATCTGGACTCATGATACATAATTGAAAGCGATAAGAGTGATCTTTATTAATATTATCACCATCACCATCACAACATTCAAGACAGGACAATCTCATCTCATATATATAAAATTTTATTTTTGTATATCTATTTTTCAATTTCACTTTTTGCTAAAAAACTATTTATTACAACAGAGGAAATTTCCAGTCGCTAAATTAATGTTTATTATTGTTATTGATACAATTATTTTCACAATTTTTTTTAATACTATCAATAACGTCACTTTCTTTACAAAACAAGTTTTTGAAAAAGATAAAAATGCATTTTTACACTAATTTGATTATTATTAATTTTTCTATTTTTACAAATACTATATTCTAACTAGAATTATTATATTTTTTTACCAATAAATTTTCTACTCTTACGAGAATAGAAATAATTCATAAATACAACTGTATTTTTCATTGTTTCACTTTAAAAGAAATGAATAAAACATAAATTCATTAAAATGGAGACAGGCAAAGATTTCACAATGAGAAGCTCTTATTTTTATTGTTTGGTTTACACAAGCGTTATTGTTATGAAAAATGAAAGATTTAGAAATTTATTTTTTATAATCTTAATTTAATGTTTTTTAAAATATTTTTTTAATGTGTTTTTAATGCTTTTTTTATTCTAAAAAAATACAATCGAGAATATACAATAATGTTAGAGAATAGAGAAGAAATAATAAACTCCTCTTGAAGTCATTTCTAATAAAAAACTTTGTAATTGTACACAAAAGATTCAAAGCCGTGAATAGAAGTGCAGCACAAGCATAAATTTCAAATTCTATGGAACGTTAAAGTTAATCTGCAACAATACTCTGGTCATACTTTCAAAAATAAAATTCACAATCGCCTGCTTAAAGAGATCAATTGGTCAATTTTAAATTCTTGATTTCTTTTCAAAATAAAAAGTACAGGCAGCAAAAAAGTTGTAACAATAAAAATAAGAATTATAATCATGATAATTACATATATCTAAGATAATAATAAAATTAATAATTATAATCATAATAATCATAAAAAGTTTAATAAAAAAATTGAATAATAAAAAAAAATATAAGCATTAATTTATCCTAAAGTACAAAATCTATTGTAGCGTTATTAGCTATTGTAGCTCTTATTAACAGACGCGTAAAGTGCATAGTTGAGAAAATGTAACTCACATCAGAGTGGAAAAGAGTTCGAAAGAAAAGTAATGGTACATTTATTTTTCATTAAGGAGGTTCGGACCCTTGACATAACCTCAAATTAAATTTTCTTTTAGTAGAGTTCCGAAAATCTCTGACCGATTTTAATGAAACTTGGTATACTTACGTGTTTTGATACGCAAATTACGAAAAGGACAGTAAAATTTGGTGCAAATTTTAAATTCATGGAAAAACCATTTAAAGGTCACCTTAAAAATAACTGTTTTTCGTATTTATATCAATAAAAATTAAAAATTTCAAAAAAACATTTTTGAAACTTGGTCGGAAATTAACTATGTAGAGGATTTTATTTTGTTATCACAGCTGTTTGTTTTTTTTTATGAAATCAAGATAATTTCGATAACAATTAAATTCAAAGGTATTACATAATCAAATAATAGAATTAAATAATTACAATATTGTACCTGGAAGAGAGAGAATAGAAACCATTAGTTGATGACGTGTCTTTGCGGTATGTAAACGATGGCACGTGGAGAAACATGCCAAGTTTTACTATAATCCTCTTATTTCTAGCTTTCCAGAAAATCGTATGGTTACATAAATTAGAATTTCTTACCCATATTGGAAAATGTTTGTTATAAAATGTGTAGTATTTTTTTAGTTTACAATTTTTTACTTTGTTTAAAAATGTAGGAACCGTGGCAAAGAAAGTTAGCTGCGGTTGTTAACTTTGCTTCAATTTATGTAGTTATTTGTAGTTTGCAACATTAAATTATACTTTCTTTAGTTTTTGGGAGTGAATTTCAAGGGAGTAGATTTCTTGAGAGTAAATTTCTATTCAACTTGGAGTAAATTTCAACTCCACTGAATTCACTCCAACTTGAATCAGAGTCGAATGTAGACGATATTGTTTAAAGAACAGTTTTAAAAAGAAGACTAAAAAATATCCACGGAAATTCGAATCTAAAAAATCCCTAGAAATTTCTTGTATATTTCCCGGAAATCCAATGGAAATTTAATTTTAGCAGAATTCCCGTGGAATTTTTTATTCATAAATAATTTCAATTGAATTTTAATAAGATTTTGAGATAATTTGTAAGGAATTTGGAAATTGGTATTTCTATGAAGCACATTCCAAGAAGTATTTCCACTTAGTTGGTAATTCCTTAAAAATTCAGTAGAAAATTATTCTAATCCAAATTTCCATAGAAAAATTGAAAGTTTCGTGCAACTTTCAAAACTTACAATTTAGTCTCACAAGCGAAAAGATTCTTTGGAACACATTCCTTGGAATAAAGAATTTTCTAATTTTCTGGAAAATTCTAATTGGAAATTATTCGTAAATTTAAGTAGGCATATTTGTACCATGCCAATTGTAAATTATTGATCAATTCCAATTGGTTATTATTTAAAAATTCCAATTTGAAATTATTGGGAAATTTTAATTGGAAAATCCAAATGTAATTTATTGGAAAATTACAATTGAATATTATTGGGCAATTCCAATTGGAAATTATCAAGAAATTCCAATTAAAAAATATTGAGCATTCTAATTGAAAATTCAAAGCTTTCTTGCAAAGAGCTCATAGGATTTTCCTGGAAAATCACAATTGGAAATTATTGGGAAATATTAATTGAGAATTATTTGGAAATTACAATTGAAAATTATTGGAAAAATCCAATTGGATATTATAGAAAACTCCTATTTGAAATTATTGGGAAATTATAATTGATATTTACATATTTGGAAATTACAATTGAAAATTATTAGAAAATGGTGAATTATTATTAAGAATACCAATTGGAAATTATTGGATAAATTTCAATGGAAAATTATTAGAAAATAATTGAAAATTGAGATTCTTTCTGGAAAGAACTCATGGAATTTTCCTAGAAAATTCCAATTGGAAGTTCCATGAAAAATTCTAATCGGTGTCTCCGTGAAATTTCCATGGAAAAATTAGAATTTCATTAGAGTTTCTATGGAATTTTCAACTGTAGTTTCCAAGAAATTTCCTATTCTAATTTCCAAAGTGTTTTCTTTTTGGAAATTTTTAAAAAATGTCTTTATAATGTCCAATTAAAATTTTTTTAAGAATTTCAAATTTTAATTTCCCTGGAAATTCTAAAAATTGCTTTCATAGAGAATCTTTTCACTTGGAACTCTAAGTACTGTTTCACTCTCACTCCAAGAAGAGTGAAAATTCACTACGTGAATAGTAAAATCTAACTGTAAGGAAATAAAATAGTATTCTATCATAAATAATAAAAATCCGGCAGAAGTTTAATAATCATGCTGCTGTGGTATCAATAAGGTCAAAGTGAAATAGCTTTCTGGAAAGGAAGTTGAAGCATTAAATTTGCAAGGCAAATTTTATGACTATAAGTGTCATCGGTCGTTTTGCTAGGTGAAGTGAATCACTGATATGAATGAAATCGAAAGGAGACAAGTGGCATTATAGGTGTGACTCGAGCTTGACTTTGAATAGAAAACGTGCCTAGTTAATTTGAACTGAAGGCATTCATGTGTAGGTATGCATGTAGGAATAAAGGTCCTTCTCACAGGAAGATGAAAGACCCTACTTTTGCAATTTTTATAACCAGTCATACGAAACGATAATATTCCAAACTGCTCTTCGCTCTTCCGGTTACTATACAAACTTTATCACGATTACACACCCATATCACGTCGAATCTACTTTTTCCGCTTTCCGTTCATTCTCTCATTCTTAATTGTGTATCGCTCAATAAAAACTCGATGAGAGTACTTAATTAGCAGGAGTGGCTTGTACAATATTTCAATATTTGCTATCATTTCTTTCAAGTTTCTCGTTTAATCTCTATTCATATTTATTTTGTATTAATATGATAATTTTAATTAATATAAAGACATTCTGTAACAATAAATGTGAATAGAAATTAATATAAAAATATTTTGCAAGAAATAAATATGATAATAAATATGATTGACACAATTAATATAAAACGTTCTGTATTAATTGTGGAATGTTCATTTTAAAAAAAATACCATCTCGAACTTTAATTTCAAAATGTTGCGAAAAATTACCAAAATCTAAATGGACAAAAAAACAAGAAGAAAAGAAAAAGAAAATAATCTCAGTCCCTTGAAAATTTACATTCAAATTTTACAGGAAATGTAAAATTTTGTGCAAATTCAAAAAATAATTACACAAGGAAGATTGAAAAATTCCCATGAGTAAATTCCTAATGGAATTTTCACTGTAAAATTTACAAGAAATTTCATTAGAAATGTAAAATTGCCTAGTGTTGATTCCCGATGTGAATTTGACTGAACATTTAAGAGAACATTTCAAAAATAATAATTACATTTGAGGATTCCCATATGCTATAACAATGTAGTACGAGTGCGCAGTGTTTGATGCGCAACATCCCCTACGCATGCGCGTTCTTCTTAACGAGAAGACTTCAAACCAAATTTCAATAGCATTGTAAATTGTAAAACTAACGAATGTAAATTCCAAATATCGATTAGACAGATAATTTTGCATAAAACTTCCACAAGATATCTAAAATAGACATTATGGTAAAAAACAAAAATTTATAAATGGAATTTTACATTTCCATTTTCAAATTTGAAATGCAATCAATAAAAAATTCAATAGACATTTCGTCAAGATTTAAATCCAAAATTTAAAACTACTATAAGTGTAAAATCCATGTGTAAAATCCTTCGAAAATTGAACAGAAAATTCCAAAGAATGTAAAATTGCAATTCGAAAATTTCAAAACTAAATTTTACAAAAAAAATTTACATTCTTTTAGCAGAATTGTAATCAAAAGAAAACAAGTGTAGAAATTTTATTATGATTGTAAACAATTTCATGTGCAAACTCCAGGGTCGATAGAAGAATGTAAAATTGACCATAGAAATTTCTGCCTAGAAATGTTATTAAGATCGCAAAAAATACCGTGCTTGTAAATTGTAAAAGTAATGTAAAATTGGTAAAATTGGAATTGTGTTGTGGTAAAATTCAAATTTCATCAAGAATATCATGTATAAATTACAAAAAAATCACAAATATAATGACAATTATCACAAAAATATTGTAAATTTGAAGGTGTAAATTTTGCATGAGTAAATTTTCGATGAAATTCGCAATCCACTTGGAATTACACATTGCAGTTGACTTCCTCCACCCCTCTAGTCTTTCTCATTTTTGATTTGCTAAAGCAAGTTGTATTTTTCTTTTGTTATTATTATTTTTTTTTTGGTAAGTGAGAGAAAAATTATTTATTGATCGATGAACTGGCAAACAACTTACAATTATGCACCTCTATCGTTCTCGGAAAGAATAGTTTATCACTATTTTACTGCATAGTGTTTGCACCCTTTGTATTAAAAAATATGGAGCAGTTGCGCGCACTGAAGCCAGCCAGTGTGCCAGTTATTCCACTGACTTACATTTAAGATAAGCAACTTTTTATACAATGAATAATTTTACTTCAAAAATACACGAACAGGCCGCTAATTTCAGTAAACTTCATATAATTGAATTAATAATTTTCTTTTCTTTAAATAATTTTCATTTATAATTATAAAAATTTAATCATCAACGAATCCTACTTACTAACAGATACATTTTTTTTAATAATAAAAAATATTATATTATTATCATTATTATCATCATTGTTACTAATGTTGTTACTGTTATGATTGTAATTGTTACATTATTACTTGTTATTTTATTATTATTATTATTATTATTGTTATTATTATTATTATTATTATTATTATTATTATTATCACTTATTAGGCTTCATCCTTAAATTGCGCCATACTTTTGTGAAACAGGGGGGTGGGGAGTATTCAACAAAAAACTGACATTCTGTGTTAAAACAAAGGAGGGGGGGGATCAAAATATGTCTAAAGTACGTATCAGAGAAAAACTTATATAAAATTAAATCAACAATTATTTAAATTTTAACGGTTTTGATAAAATTAATTAAAATTTTTTTTTTATTTCATTTGGAAAAGAGGAGAAAGAGAAGAGAATCGAGAAAGGGATAAATGTCGGATTGAATTTAATGCCATCTATAAATACTTGAACTCTGGGAGACAAGTATGTTTAAGACTTGTCGCTCACGAATTCGGTCAGACTTTCGTAGACTAATTTTGCGACGACTCTGGGAGTTCGTTAACCCAACTGATTTTCCGAACTCCTCATACCTAATAATGTACCACTAATCGTGAGTTTACCTACTTTTCCCAGCGAGCCAATCGATACCACTTAATACTATATGTGCATTTACATTGAGCAAAGTCTACTTATACTATACACATAAACACTTCAAGTTCACTTTCATTTCAGTTCAGATGAGCTAAACCTTCAATATACATTCAAGAAAATAGATCTAGTGTTTCAAATGTAAATATATTCTTTAAATGCTTTGGATGAAATAATTTATTTACTTTAGAAAATATTTTAAATTTACACGATTCGAAATTGCATGGGGACAATTTTTATGTAAAATTCTATGTAGATTTGTTTTTGTAAAATTCGTTATAAAATGTCATGTAAAATTTGCTGTAAAATATCTCGTAAAATTCCATGTAAAAGTTCAAGTGGAATTGAGATGTAAAATTTCATGGGAAATTACATGTAAAATTTCATACGGAACTGTCATAAATTTTCTTACGGAATTTATATGTAAAATAACATGTAAAATTCCATGTGGAATTGATACGTAAAATTTCATACGGAACTGTCATAAATTTTCTTACGGAATTTACATGTAAAATAACGTAAAATTCCATGTGGAATTGACATGTAAAATTTCATACAGAGCTGCAATATAGATTTTCTTACGGATGTTACATATAATATACGTGTAAAATTACATGAGCCGTGTGAAACTGACACGTGTAAATTTCACTTGGCAATAACAAATTGACATTTGATACTTTTACATTAAAATTCGCCAACAAACAAATTTTCATTTGTATATTCTACTAGAAATTTTACACAGAAATTTCATAAGAAATGTAAAAAAAATTAGTGTAAAATTATGAAAAATATACAAAATAACATGTTACTTTTTTGTACGGAATTGCACAGAAATACAAAATGTCTATACGATTCCTTAAACTGGATATTTTAAATGAAATTTCATATAGGAAGGTAAAATTTCCATGCAAAATTTTCGCATGAAAATTCTACAAAAATTTACAAATAAAGTAAATTACTTAACTTTCATATGAAAATTGCTGTAATGGAAACTTAATAATGAAAATTTCAAAGTAAAATCCACGGGAAATCTTTAAAATAAATAATGGTAAAAACGGTAGTATGAAAATTGGTTATTATTATTCTTGTTAAAAGGGAATTGTATTAAATTATCAACAAAGTATAATTATAACATATCTAAATATATAAAATTATTCTTAAACAAAAATTACAATAAAATGGCATCAGACAGACACCATTTTAATTTTCTTTTATGACTGTCTATCAATTTTTATAAAGATATCTTTATGAAAGCGCGTCACATATGTGACGCGCTCTGAAGAAAGGGACCTTAGAAGGAGAAAATTGTAGGTTATGTTGCATCGTAGTTTCAACGTGATTAAATCTTTATTTTTAACTATTTGCAATCAAAAACATTATTTCTTGCCAATATACAAATCAAACTGTTCAGGAAAAATTGTTTTTGATTGCAAATAATTAAAAATAAATATTTAATCGCACGTTAAAACTGCAATCAAACATAACTTACAATTTTTTCCTTCTAAGGTCCCTTTCTTTAGACAGTGTGCATCATATATATTCATTATTTTAAGGGCCACTATGGATCACGTGATTGGAGACGTCATTTTGAATATTAAAATTGTAGTTTATCAAAGAAAAAAATAATTTTCTATAATTAAATATATATATTTGTAGGGTTTAAATGGAGACTTGGGATCACGAGAAGTGCTTGTTGGTGAACTTGAAGCAGCTGCTGAACCATTGCGAGCGTCTTGCACTGCAGAAGTCAGCCAAAGAGTTGAGGCTGCAGTAAATGAAGCTGTCCAGGCTTGGGAGGACACCAGGGCCGAGCTGGATGCCCTTTGCACTAAATATCAGCACGCAGTTAGACTTTGGCAACAATATCGTGACGCCAGCTCCACGGTGAAAAATTGGGTTGATACCCAAATGGGGAGTGTTGCCAATCTTCCACCAGAAGAAGCCCTCAAGCAGGTCAAGGTAAAATCTCTAATTATTCTCTTTTAAAATTTTTTATTTATTAAACAATATTTTTTATAATTTTTTTATACATAATTTCATTTTTGTATTAAACCATATTATTTATGATTTTTTTAATTATTAAACAATATTATTTATTATGTACCCAGGCAACAATTTTTAAAATTAAAATTTCGGGTTGTAAAAAATGGTGGACAAACTTTTATTTTGTAGACAGGATATAATAATTGTTTTTATTTTTAAAAGAAGTATTTTGATTTTAGTGTTCATTTATGTATTTCAAAACAGCGATTTATTAGTTCTTCATCAAGTGAGGTTGCGTAGTGTATTGGTTCGAGCGTCGACTTGTAAAGTTGGGAGTTACGAGATCGAATCCTACCAGAGGAAAATTTTTAATTTAAAAATGTAGAAATATTTTTAAGAAGCTTGAAAAATTAGATTAAATTTTAATTGCTAAACATTTTTACACGCAGTAGAATCGACAAAAATTAATTTAAACGTAATAAATACATTTTTTTTAAACTTCACGGCAAAAAATATCAAATTGTTGTAAAAAAAAGTCAAATTAATGAATTCAGACTTTTTTGTTTTCATTTTATAAATTTCTTTAGTTTATAAAAAATAAGAATAAGTAAAAATATAACAAAGCAATTTTCTTACAAAAATTATTTAAAGACGTTTTGAATTTGAGCTTTTTCAATGTAAAAAATCTTCATTCGAAATATACTAATTCAATAAATGCAAGTAGTTTCGAAAACAATTGGTTGCCGATTTAAATGAAATTTGATATTCTTAAAAATAAAAATCCATTATCAGCTATAAATGAAATAAAATTAATAATAAAATGATAATACCAATTGAATTATAATACTGATAAAATTGTAATAAAATTATAAAAAAATTAGAATAAAATTATAATACTGACAAATTTACTAATAAATTTAAATATAATTTTCTGAACAATATGAAATAATAGGAAAAGAAGAGGCTTGTTTTCTGTAGATATTTGGGGACAAGATAGAAAGTGGTTAAATTTAATTAGTTGTAAAACTACTCTAGGGTATTAATTAAGATTAAGGCATCAATCAACCGACCAATTATAACGCGACTCCGACCACTCTGGAAATCTAGCAACAGCAATTACTCATGTTCTTCTTAAATCACATTATCTAGTGCATTTTATTTGTCTCGTGTATGAGAAGATAATGAATATGCGCACCATAATTTAAACTCTCCTCAGAAATAATTTTCCTTCTTTGTATAGTAGGAGTCATTATTCTGTTATTATACTCATAGATGGACAGTTAATAACTGTTAATAACGTTTATTTTCCACTTTGTAATAAAAATGCCTGCATTCGATCTAAAATAAAAAATTATTTTATATTGACAAGAATTTGATCGAAAATTACACAATATTGGAAAAAATTGTTTATTTAGAAGAATGTTGATATTTACTTTATTACTATTAGATAGTAAAATGGAAATGATATTTTCAAGGTGCGCTATACTTATGTCATTAATTTTGATTAAATTAATTGTCAATAACATCATTTTTATTTTTAAAAAATTAATTATCATTGGATTTAAAATAATGTGTCAGTTTATTATGTCTATAATACTAATATAAATAAATAATTAAAGTTTTAAATTTCGTACAAGAAATTGTTAGTATTTGATGATTTTCATGTTATCGTTAATGAAAAACGTTGGACGACTGTTTTCAACATCTGGAAGCGTTAGACCATCTTTAATGCAGTTTCGTCATTGTCCATACACTCGAAAGTCCCCAGATTAGATTTCGATAAAAACTGACATGTTTGCACAAAATATGTCTCTCCGACGTTCCATAGGGTCAAATAGGTACTATCTCTTTTTCAAATTATTCTAAAATCTTCTAGAAAAAGTATTTATAATTATTTTTTTATAGATATTATTATTGTTTTTGATAAATGATTAATAATTATTATAAAATTAATCATAATAACCCATATAAATGTTAGACGGAAAACAGATACAACTTCCATAATTACAACAACTGTTGAAAAAATAACTACAACCGTAATAAAAACTACAATAAATAACGCAACGCTAGAAAACAACTACAATAAAAACAGAAGAAAAACAAAAACTATAACAATCAACACGATTATAACAACTACTAATACAACAAAAACAACGAAAATAAAAAATATTTGGGTATCACAAAAACTAAAGCAAAACTACAACAACTACAATAATTACTGTAAAAAAACTGTAAGTGCAACATAAATATAAAGGCTAAAACAAAACTGAAAAATTCTACCAAAAATAAAAACTACAACAACAATGCTTCTCTGTGAGGAAGAAAAAACATAGAAACTTCAAAAAAGCAACTAATGCAATGTATAAAAACTACTAATACCTAAAAACACAACACCAAATACATAAGACTAAACAAACATTAGCAAGTAATGCAATTGTTAAAAATTATCACAAAAACGAAAAACCACTACAAAACTCAAAACTATCACAAAAAATAACAACTATTACAAAAAATAAGCACTACTACAAAAATCAAATCTAAAAACTACTACAAAACTCAAACCTACCACAAAAAATAAGCACTACTATAAAACTCAAAACTACCACAAAACTAGAAACTACTACAAAACTAAAAACTACATACCACAAATAAAAACAACTACAAAACTCAAAACTACCAAAAAGACTAAAAACTTCTATAAAAACCAAAACTACCACAAAAACTTAAAGATACTAGAGAACTCATAACTACTACAAAAACTAGAAACTATTACAAAGCTCAAAACTTCTACAAAACTCAAAACTACCACAACAAAAACTTCTACAAAACTTAAAACTACAACAACAAAAACATAAACAAAAAACTACTAGAAATACAAAAAACTACAACAAAACTCAAAACTATCACAAAAACTAAAAACTACTATAAAACTCAAAACTATCACAACAACTCAAAACTACCACAAAAACTAAAAACTACAATGAAAGTCAAAACTATCACAACAAAACTCAAAACCACCACAGAAACTAACAACTACTATAAAACTCAAAACTACTACAAAAGTCAAAACTGAATCTATTACAAAAGTCAAAACTTCCAGAAAAAGTGAAAACCATTACAAAGCTGAAAACTACTACAAAACTTAAAACGACCATAAATACTAAAAACCACCATAAATACTAAAAACTACCACAAAAACTTAAAACTACGTCAAAACTCAAAACCACTATAAATACTAAAAACTACCACAAAAACTTAAAGCTACTGCAAAACTCAAAACTACCACAACAAAAACTACTACAAAACTTAAAACTACAACAATAACAACAACAAAAACTAAAAAATACTTCAAAGCTCAAAACTACAGCAAATATAAAAAACTACAAACTCAAAACTACCACAAAAATTCAAAACTATCAGAACAACTAAAAACTACAATGGATTAAAAACTTATGTAAAAATCAAAACTACCACAAAAACTAAAAACTACTAGAGAACTGAAAACTACTACAAAAACTAGTAACTATTACAAAGCGCAAAACTTCTACAAAACTCAAGACTACCACAAAGACCAAAAACTACTATAAAATTCAAAACTACCACAAAAACTAAACACTACTACAAAACTCAAGACTACCACAGAAACTAGAAACTACACTATAACTGCACCAAAACTGCAACAGGAACCACACACTCTAATTAGAACTACTACTACACCTAATACAAAAAACTACTGAAACTACAATCATGATAACATATACAGCATAAATATAACTCTATTTGTAAGCATCGTAATTACTATTTATAAACGTCAGTTTTCAAGACCACAAAGAATTTAACCAATTTTTTAAAATTAAATTTAAAAAAAGGGCTCATTTTTCGAATCTTTAAACTACTATTTTTGTAGCGGGGAGTATGACTCAACTTTCAAAAAGAGTAGCAATGTGTGATAGAGATTAAGGACCTTTCCCCAAGTTTTTGTAGAGAGGGTGTGTTCGCGAGAAATAGGAGGGATAAGGGAGAGAAAACAGCGAAAGGGAGTCTGACGTTTCCATCGATCTCCACAGACGCCAGTCTGGTCCAGAATATTATGGAAGCTGGCCGATTCAATTGCGTCCTACATGTGCTTTTTAAGTCTGACATTTTTAACCCTTTTATCGCATGTGGTATCACCCGGTTTCAAAGATCAAAGTCAGTGATGACCTAATCAAACGCCAGTCTCTTTTATTCCCAAATCTCCAATATTACTTTGAGTGCAATTTCGTGGAAACATTTCATCCCGGCCGGCAACTATTTTTCGGCAAAATTGCTCTTTATCATTCCAAATGAGATCAATTATTTCTTTTTGTAAAATAATATTCTTATTTATTCGTATTTGAATGTATTTCATTTATTTAAGAAAATTATTTGTTTAACTGAATTATTATTTGTTCAAAGATTTGTTTATATTTTACTTGTTGAATTTTTGTTCTGTTGATTATTTTCGGAGAAAGATGTTTGTGTTTGAAAAGTTTTTATAATTAATAATTGGGTTAATTAGGACAAAATTTAACGAGTGCGAAAGATATTTTTAAAATGGGTTGGGAGCATGTGTTGAAAACTGGTCACATGGGGGCGCCGGTATTTTCATTGTGGCCATGTGCGCGGCTGTGAATGAAATGATTAAAAATACTTTCACCTATAGAGAAAGAATAATTAACATATTTACTGGAAGATATGATTAAAAATTGGAAATTATGTGCACACCGGAAGAACTCAGAGTAAGAATTTACAATAAAATAAATTCTTTTTCTTCCTTAATAATATATGTATATGTTAATCAGTAATAACATAGTTAATTTTTTTTTATTTTCAATAAACATAGAATAAAGGAGGAACTTTTTAGTGTAAATACAAAATGAAAATGTACAAGTTTTTAAAAATACAATCAACTGTATTTTTAATTAATTTAGGGGTCGTCAATAAATTGTATTACATTATAGAAGGGAGGGAGGGATCTAGGAGATTGTGACATTTAATGTAAATTTTTAATTTTTATAACGTAACAAGTTTATGTAAATGCATTATAGCCAAATCTCGTAAAAGAAAAGTAAAAAGTTACATGTTGGGGGAAAAATTTAAATACATCTAATTTTATGAGACATAATTTATGGATAGCCCCTTAATAAAATGATTCAAAAATATCGATGTAAATTAGATTGTTAATTATATCGATATTTCTATTAATTAACTAATATTTTATTGACTTATTTAAATTATAGTTTGTTTTTAAATAATAATTTTTATTTGAATTATAATTTTTAATTAAATTATAATTTTTATTTAAAATATAATTTTCATTTGAATTATAATTTTTATTTGAATTATAATTTTTATTTGAGTTATAATTTAAATTTTAAATTTTAAATTTAATTTAAAAATTGTTTCATACTTGCATATTCATAAATAAATATTTATCTACATATAAATAGTTAAAAAGAAACAGTCTTTTCCGTAGGAATTTTTTATTGTTTCTTTTTACAGGAATAAAGAATGTGACCACCATTTAACACATACTTTTTAAACCGCTAGCGAAGACTCTTTCATTAGAGTTAACTTTAACACCAATTAAGCTTCTTGACGGTCACTAATAGACTTTTACAATATGATTTCTTTAAAATCCCTAAAATGTTTTACATTTCTCCGAAGACAATTTTAAAAGAAACAAAATTAATATTTATTTTAATTTAAAGATAAAATTTGTAATTTATTAAAAAAAAGATTTTTATCAGAGGGAAACAATTTTCATAAGAAAAAATAAAATAAATAGAACCAGGGCTTTGAATTATAGCCCCCTTGAAAAATTCAAGGAATACCTAACTCAGTCTCTAAATTCTATAAATATCGAACCAGCCCAGATGTAAATTCTCTCTACGGCTTGAATTTTCAGACATTTGTTAAATTTTTGACCTTTTTGCTTATGTATTATATTATCATTATCATTATCATTATTATTATTATTATTATTATTATTATTATTATTATTATCTTAGTAATTATTTATCAAGTAATAAATATCTACTATTTGTAATTTAAAAAAATGTCATTTGTAATTCATGATTAAACATTTTTTTATTTTGTCATTCTTCCACTATCATCCACGAGTATTCAAGTAACCACTATAAATTAATTAATTTTTTAGTTTGCAATTTGACAATACAAATGTTGCTCTTTGACTGGTTTGAAACTATTAAAATTACGAACAAAATAAAGTTGGATGAAACTCTTGCGATAATTTTTAAATCAGTTACATATTGAGTAAATAGTATAAATGAGAATGTTTTCTTAAAAATGGAATATACATAAGACAATGAAGCGAGAATTAAAAATTTGAAAAACTGAAAGTTGCGTTTGTTAAAATCGTGCCCAGGATCTTCCAAAGTGTAGGAAAATTATTATCCAATTATACTAATAAATTATATTCTGTTTATAAGAAAATATCTTTTAAATGAGATCAAGAACGTTAAAAAATCCTTATTACTTGAGGAGTTATTTACTTCTTAAGAAAACATTGCCATTTTCACTATTTTGTAAATAACTCCTTTAAAAGTTGTCAAAAATCTTTTATCCTCGGCTTATATTGTTCGAAATTTGAAAAGCATTAAACAAATTAATGAACAGAATATTCGCAAAAAAATTTGCTTCAAGTTGCAGAGGAAAGAATTTATTAATTTGGAGTGCTTACAATAGTTGTTCCCATATTCATTGACAATATCGAATATTTTTTTAATTTATTTGAATCATTAATACATATTTTTAATGTATTTAATTTATTTTAAATTCTTTTGTATTAATACGATTTAATTTTGTTCTCTTCAGGTTTGTGAAAATACTTTGGCCGAACATAAAGAAAGACTCGCAGAATTGCGAGGTCTGGTAGCTCAAATTGCTTCTGACGTCGGTTTGGATGCAAGTGGACCTCTTCACTGTGAAGTCGAGGCTCTGGGAAAACGTCTCGAAGATGTGCGAGAAACTCTATCATCTCTCGCTGACACTGCGGATGCACGTGCTCATAATCAGGAACTCGCACGAGACGACATTTGCCAAACCAAAAATTTCCTCGAGACTGTTCAACAGGTAGATCTTTAAAAACAAAAAACAGCCGGAAACCCCTCAATACTTAAAAATGAAATGAAAAGTAAATTAAAAAGTATAATTAAAATCAAAAGAAAACAAGACAGATAAAAATATTGACTCAATATTACGTCCTTAAAAAACCACATTCTATTGGGAAATTAGTTACCAGCAAAGAAATATTTGCCAGTCCAAATATTTACTTCCTTTTTGAAAGAACAATTTAAATTACAAATCTTTTTCTATAATTTTTGTAAACTAATTTTTGTAAAAAAAATTGTATTTGAAAAATGTTAAGCATTTCCTCCAACTTAACGTGCAATCATTTATAAAAAACAAATTACCAACAAATTTGTCAATGCAAGATTTTGAAAGCTTTTCGAATTTCGAGTTTCTATTTTACGTTTTGACGAAGATATCGCATTTTTAATTATTTTTATTCAACTCCTTTTGATCGGACAAAAACTCCCGATGGTTGTGTAAACATATTTGCGTAATTGCAGGGTGATAATATTTATAAATTCAGTGTTAGAATTCGCACTTGATTAGTTGTTGGGATTGTAAAGGTGCTTGTGGTGCTTGGCACAACTCAATCATCGCGGCACGCGCTTATATTTTAATTGTAGTTTCAAAACAATTTGTTATGTCAAGGTCGAAGGGCTTTTCCGCTAACAATTACATCAGTCACGAAATCCGCAACAGCTGAATGGCTGGCCACCTCGGGATGTACTTGGCCAAACTTTCAAGTCGGATAAATTTCCAATACTTTTACGAAACACGTGGCTCTCATTGCCTTTCTACGATTCTAGATAAAAGTTTGATTAAATTCGAAACATTGAAGCGTAGTAACCGCCTACACTCCATTCAAGATGGTCTAGTCCAAGAAATTGCACTGTTTCATTTTACCTTTTATTTTACAAACTACGATTCATTAAGGAATTCTCATGAATGGATTTACAACCAGGAGTTTACAATGGGTTTTTGTTTAATTTAAAAATTTGAATAATTTTTGGGTAAATATTTGTTTGGGATATTCTTATAATGACGGATTTGGGTTTAATTGAAATTTTGCTTCCGTTGGTTGAATAATATCAGATTTTGCCTTTATTGGATTTTATGCGAGGTATGGGGAAAATGCTTTATGCACCACCCGCACAACACCAAAACTCTTCTAAACATTTCCAACCTTGAGGGAAGTTCCAGAACTTCCTTCAAGGTTTCTACCGTTAAAATCACTCTCGTTCCTCTTTTGTCGGATAAATGTCGAAAACTCCTTGGCTGCATAGGAAGATATCTCACCTGTATCTTGGATTCTCCCGGGCTTGCACATATCTTTAGTTTTGTCATTGATTGATGTTCATCGCCCACCTCTCAAGAGGAACCTGGGTCTTCTTCTCCTTTAGGTTCACCTACTTCTCCTTTCTATCCGAATCTTCAGACTAATGTCTTTCCACTAATTTTTCAACCCATTTAGACCCTTACGGGTGAGAAGAACAATTCCCAATCAATCTCAACTTTAAAATCACTTAGCGCGACAGGGTTTAGAGATGCTAGGGCTCTGTTTGGCGAAAATAATTAAATAAAAGCACGCGGACGCCAGTTAATTTGTATAAGACTAACAAACAAATTTTGCTTAATGACAAACTAAGAAAACTTTCAAAATGTGGGTAACGTTGGAGAACCCTGTATTTCCCGTCACACGGGAATGTCAGGTATACTGTTTTTGTATTTTAAATTAAAAATGAATTCCTTTTTTTCCTTTCTGTTCTGAACAAAAAGAGATCTCACGTTTGAATGGGCCTAGACCCAATAAATTCGGCTTGGGACAATTCCAATTTCTCCAATTCCTTTCGAAGTTTTCCAAGTACAGACGCGTACGTCTGTCTCCTAGAGACTCAAATGAGCATCATAGAAGTTTTCGGGATACTCAAGGTTGACTTATCCTTTTGTTATTTTTCCGGATCTTTTTATTTCTCTTTGCAAGACCCTTTCGGAGGCGACTTTACCTTATCAGCAAAGATAGCTACCGAAGAAGTATGTTTGCCTTCGACTCTTCCTCGGAATGGCTAAAGGTCTTTTTGCTTCCTTTTCTATCTACATGCTGCTTGTGGCATTTCAGAGCAACCATGTGGATATGGTTGGTTTGGCCATTTCCTGTAGCCAAGGCTTTTATTTCTTCTTTGATGGTCGTCGAAACCTTAGGCAGAACATCTTGGATGATCTTCGAAACATGAGTCGGGCTTCGTCAGACCTTCAACATTTCTTCCACTTCCCCTAAGATCACAGGAAAGTAAGCTTTTCCTGCTTCTCTTATCTTAATGCACTCGATCCTGTACTTGTCAACGTATGAAATATCCTTCGCGGTAACACTGCTAAAGGCATTCACATCACTGACAACACTTACGATGCTGAGGTTGCTGTTAACCCTTGTAAGTGGACCCTCGTCAACTACTTTTTTCAGGATTGGACCTGATGCTTTGTTTTTTGAACCTTGTAGCTCGGATGACTTTTTCTATACCTTTAATTTTCAATCTTCCTGTTCGACACATTCAAATAATTCAATAATATAAGTAATCATTCAATTCTCTGACAAATTCAAAAAAATACAAATTCTGTTTCAGAGTATAACATCAGTAGGACACGGAGATTCAAATGACCAGTTGAAATTACTCCGAAACCACCTTCTAGCATTGACTCGAACTGAACCTCAACTGCATTCCATCAAAGAACGAACCATAGAGGCTACGATCCACGAGCCGACGATTGTGGATGTCCTCCAATTGTGGCAACGAGTATTCCGGGAAACCTTCCAACAATATCACCGACTTTCTGCTCGTCTTGTTAAAACCCAAGATGTTGCAGCTGCCTTGAGACTGTGGCAAGAGTACTTAACGCACGTTCAAGAATTCCTCTCGAATGATGTACCAGGAGATTATAATGGGCTCTCGGAGCACAGGAACCTCTGTGAGGTTCACAAGAATCTTCTAACTGATCAGCAGAACTTGATCATTATGGTTCGAGCCGGAGAGGGTCGAGACCTCTCAGTCTCAGAGCAGTTCAACACTCTGACTAATCTTCATAATGAAACCCTTGCCAGGATCATGGAGAGACACGAGGCGGTTCGAGATCGGCTTTCTGGATGGGACAAATACAGAATAGACCAAAATAAGCTTTTGGTTTGGTTGAAAGAGATTGAGAAAGACAAAGGAAGGTTGCAGTTGAGGTTCATCCATCTCCGGAGAGTCGATAAGATCCTGAAAAGGATAGAGACTTTGTTGGACAGAATACCGAACGGAGAAACGCAGACGGAATCTCTTCAATTGCAGCAGGAGAAGCTTTTGGTTAATTGTGATGAGACTTTGGCTGTTTCGGTTAGAATGGAGCATGCTGCGAATGTACAGAGGATAACGAATCTTAGAGCTAGTCTGGAGACGTGGAGAGATTTCGTGACGAGGATAAAGAGATTAAATGATAGGCACGTCGAGCAATCCGGCAAGATCACTGCCACCTTCCAAGAAGTGAGTCAAGCCCTGAGCGCTGCCTTCCATTCCGGTCCCTGTAGTCTAGTCCATACTCAGCATCAATTGGACTCTCTTCAGGATCTAAAAAGCAAACTCGTGGGTACGACGACTGACCTTGAATGTCTTGGGGTCACTACAGAACAACTACGAGAGTGCCTTAGTCCCTCGGACATGAAATCTCTGAACCAACATTGTTCCTTGTTGTGGCAGCAGCATGGAGACCTTGAGCATCAGCTCGCACTTCTAGTGTATAAGTTAAGTGAGAGGTGTGGCTTGCATTCTAGGTGGAAGAATCGACTGGGAAGATTGATGGTCTGGTTGGACGATGCTGATGCAAGGATTAACAACTGTGATACGAGAGTTCTAGATGAGCCTGACGAGGCTTTGAAGAGGATAGAGTGTGAGCTTCAGACGGAAATGGGCTTGAAGCAGAGGGAACTCGAGTGGCTTCAAAACACTGGTCAAGATCTGATAGAAGTTACGGAAGAGAGTGAGAGACTAAAAGTACAGTCATCCCTGGAAGAAGTGAACGAAAGGTGGTCTCGGTTACTCATAGCGGGAAAAGCCAGGGCTAACAAGTTGACCGATCTCGTGCACACCATGAACACACTGGAGAAGAGGATAGCTGAAATAAGAGCATGGCTCGGAGGAATCGAATCTCAACTCTCGGAGCCTTTTGTGATAGAGACAGTCAGTCAGAACACGGTGGACAAAAAACTTCAAGACCATGAACAACTCCAGAAGATGATAGAAGCTGAGAGTGGAAACGTTGGAGAGGTGTTGAATCTCTGCGAGATTTTATTAAGCGATTGTGATGCCTGGAAAGCTTCGTTCAATACGGATGGAATTAAATCCGGTATGGAAGGATTGGAAAAACGTTGGAAGGCGACCTGCATCCGGTCAGCAGATCGCAAAAGACAGATCCTCCTAACCTGGAAACTCCTCCAGGAGCTAGAAAGCGTGAAATCTAATCACGAACAGTGGCTGACCGATATAGACAACCGTGTCACCGATTTAGAGAACGCTGTCAAGGATATTTCAAAAGAGGACACAGAAAAGGCGATTATCAAGGCTAAAAAGATTTCAGAGGAGATGAAATCACGCGATTCGACTCTGCGGATCCTTGAGCAAAACTATAGTCGCCTTGCGAAGAGCGGACTAGAATCGGAGAATCTAAAATCCCTGACTGTTAAAGTCCGACACGTGATTGATTGGTGGCATGGTCTGATCCACCGAGTGAACGTAATTCTAGCGGCTCTTAGACAAGAACAAAAAATCTACCGAGAGTTTATTACCGCCCATGGAGCAGCGGTTGTGGGATTAACTCAAGTTGATGTTCGATTGACAGAACTGCAACATCTCACTTCTCCGAAAGAAGCCTCACCAAGAAAAAGACTGCAACAACTAGCTTCTATCGAAAACGAATTGGAGACCCAGAACGCTACTCTCCAGAGAGCTGACGAACTGGCGTTGATAGTCATGAGGGAAAGTCATCCTGATGATGTAAATACTCTTCAGGAATTGGTTGACGAGTACCAATTGCTCTGGAGGGACATAAAGAACAGAGTAGCCATGTGTCGATCAGAAATTGAAAATCAAGAGAGACTGGAAGTCGACGAAGCCGTTCAGGTGGAGACTCTAAAGTTTGAACAAGACTCTGCCGTTCAGGTCGACACCCTACCCAAATTGGTGAGGATGACGTCCTGTGATGCTTACTTCATCGAATTGGAAGCTGCAATTAATGAATGTCGTCTAGCTTTGAATTCCTTGGAAAATGCCGTCACTCCGGAACCGACTCCTGGGTCTGGACTCAGCACTGCTGCAAAAACAATCGTAAGTTTTGCTTTTCGTTAATGATATTGTTAGTAAGTGTTATTTTTTACACATAGCACACGTTATCTTTTGCCCCTTCTGTAAAATGTAATATAAAAAACTAACATTCGTTGAAAAAGTATTTATTTACGAGTCTTTTATAAAAATGAGAGTTGGGTGTGAAGTGAATGAAAGACGCTTCCAAGAGGTGGCGCTATTCTCTGAAAGTAGAAGAGCGCGTGCGCAGTCAATATAGTTTAGAAATCTAACGCATGCGCAATATAAAAACTGTGCGTACAAAGTAGTTATCCACAGGCGCTAGTGAAACTTCGGAAAGTAATTTACTTCACCGTTGTGATATTTCACATAAAGTTCAACATGTGCAAATTTTAATTGCAGTGTATAACCATATTTTATTTAAATCTCTGCTTTTGAAATTTTTAGGCCAAGCTAATTGGAAGCTCTCAATCAACAATAGATCTGGCAAGGCATTTGCATAATTTACTCTTGGATGATGGACAATTCGATAGGGAAAGTGCAAAAATATCGGAGATTGCAGACCTAGTTTCGAGACACGAGGGTCTTCTCTTGCAGGCAAGAGCTCGAGAACAGCAGATCCGGGAGATGAAGTAAGTTGAGATTCGGCATGGGACTAATGAATCATTTTATTCCAAGATCATCATTGATGATAGGATCATATCAGTTTCAGTAGAGACATTTTAAATCGACATGTACTAAGTACCAAAGCGTCTTGGTAATCACCTTTCATCTGCAGGTTATTATACTTTTCTCTGCACAGTGAGTTCTTACAGAAAATAATAATTCAATTCTCACCTCTGCACTCTCATTAGCCAATCACCTTGGTCTGAAAAGTGTCACCTTATTTTTCAAGTATTATCTAAAGTAGACCTAGGAAAAACGTGCTCTCAATGTACTTTGGGCAGGAGACGACGTTCCCCTTCCACGTGCTGGAATTTCCCCCCGTCTTACCGCACTTGCCAACGATTTTTGCGTGGAGCGGTGAGTGCAGTGAGGCGGGGCAAAATTCCGGAGCGTGGAAGGGGAACATCGCCTCCGCTCGAGAGTCCACTGAAAGCACGTTTTTCCCGTGTCTGAACTAATGTATTATATGGCATTATTTTTCAGAATGCCAAGCATTGTTGAATTAGCATTTTAGACCATTCACAGACACTGCAGAGATAAACCACAAGCATTGTTAATTAAGTATTATTATATCATGCGATGAAATTCATGCATTGCTGATAAATCATTAGTATTTTTAATAAATTATAAGTATTGTAAATAGACCATAGGCATTGTTAATAAACCATAAGCATTTTCTTATTAAACCGTAAGCATTGTAAATAACCCCTAAGCACCGCTGACAAATGGATGATTAAAATTTTCACGCATTGTATTATATAAATTCTTATCACATTGTCTCCTTGTTTTATGCATCGTTTAAACAATTAACGTATAATTTAATTAATTACAGATTCATGAATTCCAAAATTCAAAATGTCGACTTAAAATGTCGGACGAGGCGATTACAGAATTTTCAATCGAAACTTGTTGGAATTTTTTATATTAAGGGTAATGAATGGAGAAAAATTTTCAGTGGTGCCAACCCATTTTTGCTCTATTCCTGAAATGTTGCACTTTAACAATTTTTTTAAAAAAATA